>JADLZL010008060.1:0-31824 GCA_015844335.1 Chrysopogon serrulatus
TGGTTGATGTTCACTTTTTGTTGTTTGACGATGACAAGATGTTTGACTTTTTATTCTAAATTTGACCACTTGTTTTTTTAAAAAATTTATATAAAAATAATCAAATTTAATTTATTTTTAAATAATTTTTATTAATAAAGCAAGCCACGATAAAATAAATAATATTTTGCAAAAAAATCAATGAATGGTCAAATTTAATGTTAAAAGTCAAACGTCCTATAAATTAAAATGAAGGAAGTATTAAATCTAGGTATACTTTTGATTTTTTTTTCTTTAAAAACACTATATGTATACATTTTAACTTTTTTAAAGTTTAGACAAATTACATAAATATTCATATTTCTAGGTATTCTTAAAAAACTATCAATTTTAAAATATCTTCGTCCATAAAAGAAAACGATTCTTGTTTTTCGAGGAGTCAAATGATTTGAACTTTAGCAAAAAAAAAGTTATGATATAAAATAAGTATTGTTACATTGATTGTGAAATATATTTTCTAAACATAATTAGAGACATAAATATTACTAGTATTCACTATAAATTTGATCAAAGTTAGTTTCACTTGCACACATTCTATAGTTACGTCCTTTTTAGATAGAGGAGGTATTTTTTTTAAACAAAGTATGATACATTCTATATAATGGACGGAGAAGTGTCATTCATGAAGGTCGTGTTTAGTTCAAGGTACACTAAGGATGGGATCAGTGGCGGATCCAGGATGGGGACAAAAAGAAGGCTAAATAGTGAAGACTTAGGACTAAAGTTAAAGATTAATGGAAATTTAAGACTAATTAACAATAATTTAATAGATAAATTATGCTCATAGGGGGGCTGGGCCCACCCATCCCCTCCTTTGGATCTGCCTCTGGATGGAATGGATTCACTAAGGACCGAACAAGGCATCTCTTATTTGCCTCTTTAGGCCAGTCTCAATGGAGATTTTATGGAGGTGTCATGCACATTAATTAGGTGACACATCAGTAAAAAAGAGAATCTTTGCATGAAACCAGCAGGAGAGAGAAGGAGATAGTTTCATGGCCACGACACAAGCGAGCGCAGTTACCGAGTCCTCGGTAACTCCACGAAACTCGCATTGAGGGGAGGTAGTGTGTTTCATTGTCATCCCGTGCGGCCAGGTTGACGGCGCGCTACTCCCGCATCCTTCCCGCCTCATCCCCAATCCTTCCCGCCCCCTCCCGCTTACCTCCAATCCTTCTCGCCCCTCTCTTCCTCATCCATTGCTTCGCCCTCGCACAGAACCCACGCCCGACGGCGAGCATTTCAGATTTAGCCGAGCAGGCCAAGGCTGATGGAACCAGCGGCCGAGCTACGGGCAGCGCATGTCGGCGAGTGGGGAGAAAGGGACGATGTGGTAGCCGCTGGGATTGAAGAAGCCGTCGTCGCCTGCGCCGTCGCGGCGTCCATCTTTGTCACAGGCGCCGGTGCCGCCATCAGTTCCGACGCCGGCTACTCTGATTTCCTCCCTTGCTGTGTCGAGTTCTTCCCCTATTGTGCCATCTTCATCCCCTACTAACTACGTCTTTGACACCGCAGCCCAGCCCGGCCACGGTAGGATGGGGTCGTACCCCCAATTTTTCCCTCTCGAACCACGCAAACCAACCGGCCGCCAAGTTCATCGTAAGCACTTGATTTGGATCTGTGCAACTAGTTGATTTCTATGGCTACAAGTAGTTCAAATGATTTCTCCTGTGATACTCTGAACATTCTCTTTCCTCACAATACCTGCGAGTGCTTGAACTGAATGCAAGTAGTTGATTTTATTGGTAGCTGAACTGATTTTACTCTGAAAGCATCCTTTCTGAATTTTGATTTCTTCTTGAACTGCAAGTAGTTGATTTCTGCAATTTAGCTGCAATAATTGTTAGCAGATGTATTTCTACAGACTCATGTATCTCTACATTTGGAATAAGCTTTTTTTTTCTTAATTGTGTGAAAAATGTCGAGGTCTATCCACCGGTGGTTTTTGAATTTATATCCGAGAGCTAATCTTGAACTATTTTTTATTTGTGCGGGGTGAAAGCAACTATAGGAATCCTATGGGGACAATGAGGTCTTTGTCTTGTGGAAGTGATGGTTGGTCGAAGCTTAGCTCAGAGCTCATATAACATCTATTTCGGTGATGATTTTTCTTTGCTACCCCTGAATGCCTAAGTGAATTGAGAGGCTATCTCGAACTTGTTTTATCTAGTTTTCTATTTTAGTTCCAGTTCTAGTGATAATTTATCTTAGTTATTATTTATCATTTCGATTGATCTGAACTGTTCGGTGCTATATTTATCATGTCGGTTTGCACTATTTGAATGCAGTTCTAGTAATCTATCTTGATCAGTGCTATATTTATCATATCAATCCTTACTATATGTTCATGCTTGTGTGCACTTGAGGCCTGATGCTCGTATGCACCTGATGGCCCTTAGTGCTAGTCACCTGATCCTTATGTGTGCAACTGGTTCATTGAAAAGTTGGCCACCTGATGTTTTTTGAGCCGATTGAATCTCTGCTCTAGGCGAGCTATCTTGCTGTTGTAACAAACAGAAATAGCTACACGGTTCATAGGGTGCATATGATCCCAACAACATGCAGCAATTAAATGCTTTGCTTAGCCTAGGAAACTTTAAAGTGAAGATTGTTTAATGGACAGTTTCATCTCAATTTTGATGACGATTTAATTTTGGAAACTGTGCAATGACACCTGTCCATTGAGACTGGCCTTATTGCTCTATGTGTTTGATGCTCGGGCTGTCTCTCTCCTTCCCTCATGGCCATGGTGATTGACCTCCCTGCGTCGTTGTTGAGCCTTTCAACGTTGGCGACGAGTATGGTAGAGATGTTGCCGGAGATAAATGATAGGCTACACTGCACTACTTCAGTTGTATAAGCGAGTCAGTTTGCCTCCTCCCCTCGCCTTTCTCGTAGCTCCATGCCTCACCATCACCTAGCTTGGCCCATGTGCCACTCTAATCGTTATGCCATGCTTGTGCGTCTCTCTGGTGATGCTTCGTAAGGGAAAATAAAGAGAGGATGAAGAGGCTAGGAACCAAGGCCATATAGTAACGGTGCCTAACAGAAAATTTGGCATCCATTCTTCGTGACCAAACACAAAATAGGTATTGCCCTCATCCCCACAACCAAATAAAGGAATGTAATCGTCTCATCGTATAAACTTGGTAATTTGGTATGTATATATGTATCTTGTCCCTTCTCATCCCCTAAAAGATCTTAATGTTACCTAGAGGAGGGTGAATAGGTGAAACCTAATAAAAGTTAAAAACAACCTTGCACGTCTTAGTAAACAAACCTGCTAAGCCAGGTGTCAAAACTCTCGGTTTTATTGGCACAGAACCAAATCAAAATACAAACAATCTCAAATGAAGTATATGCATGCCAAAATAAACTTTATGTAGATGCGTCCTTTGAATGTCCATATTCACACAACTGTACCTAAAAAAAAAAGCCAGAATAGGGTTTATGCGGGTGTTTGGATGGACATCAAATCTTTGATCATATACATGTAGTATTAAATATAGACTAAAAATAAATAATTATATAGATTGTGACTATTTTACGAGACAAATTTTGTAAGTCTAATTAGTCCATAATTTGACAATATGATGCTACAGTAAATATATGCTAATAATAGATTAATTGGTATAAAAGAAATATCTCATGGTTTACTGACGAGTTTTTATAATTTGTTTTTTATTAGTATTTGAAAACCTCTTTTAACATCTCACGTAACATTTGGTGTGACACATTTTTTTTCATTTGGCATGAGCACTATGGGTCAGCCCAGACACAGCCCGGTCCGGCTCGCATCGTGCCTGTGCTTGGCATGGCCCGGTCATAGTGTTGTGCATGGGCCGCCATTTCGGCCCGTAGTACCGGCCCAGGCACGACACGGTTAACAGGCCGGCACAATGACGACCCAATTTCTTCCGGCCCTTTGATGCAATCAGGATGCACCAGCACCCTTAGATGACTGTAAGTAGGGTATATAAACAAAAATGTGCCTCAAACCCTAACCAACTCTCCTCTCCCCACTCGTGCATAGCTGCGCTCTCCGACGCTCCCTCTTGATCTCTCCGTCGCCACTGCTTCTCTTACCTAGACTCCTGCGGTCACGTGCACAGCTCACCAACGGCGGGCTCGTTCACAGCGGTGCTCCTTTATTTCATGATTCGGCAGAGGCCCGAGTGAGTGCGGCACGTGACTGGGGGGTGTAGCGGCGTGCGGCGGGGACGTTCCGCGGCGGCGGCGGCACGCGGAGGATGGCGACAGCGGCGTGCGGCTAGGGGTTCGGCAGCGTGCGGTCGGGATGTCCCCGCGGTGGCAGTGCGCGGCCGGGGCAATGTCTTGCAGCGACGGCGGCGTGTGCCCGCGGCATAGGTGGTGCTTCCCTAAGCTCCCGCGCGACGACAGTGCGGCGCGCGGCTTCAAGCTAGCACGGAGGAACACCCTGGCATGGTGGGCTGTCGTGCCCATTGGCACGGCACGGCACGGCTCCACGACCTTAGTGCCGTGCCTGGGCTAAAAGGGCGGCACAACCACACTATCAGGCACGGCACAACCGGCCTATCGTGCCACATAGTGTCGTGTCTAAGCGTGTTGTGCCTGGCCTGCTCCATGCCGTATCGGCCCATTTGGTCATGTATAGTGACATATAGGCAAAACTTTTGTCATTGCATCCAAACTCCGGTGTTGTTTGGTTTGGAGTTGCTTGCTTGTTGCCATAGGAAAACAAGTTGCCTGAGGGCCGAGGAGGCCATCTGGTAATTGGCATCGCCCTTTTACCAATATCGGAATCCTCCAAGGGGAGCTCGCGTTCACATCTCTCTATGACACGGCAGAGCCTCAGTGTCGCTGATGTCTCTGCATAGCAACTACCAAGCACAGGCAGCCCGGCAGTGCTAGATGACAATAAGCTCTTGGCTTGGGACGGTTTAGCAGATAAACTAGTATAATGAGACTAGCGCACACAGCATATCATTAGGTGTTTCTTGGCAAGCAAGCTCAGATGTATGACACAGCAAGACTGATCCTGTGCGTCCTTTTGTCGGTCTGACCAAAACTCGAATCTGCCCACTTCACCTGTTGCTCGCCTGTGTTCACACCTGGTATTTAAACATATGTTATAATAATATGCTAGGTGGCACATGATAACATGAACCTTCTTCATCCCTTTTCGTGTCACGTACACTAAGCTCGTGGAGTCCCATATCTAGGGCATCATCGCTATCGCTGCTAGACTTCCCACGTCCCCAACACGTTGACAACACGTTCTCTGACTACAGCACTTGGGTACAAGCTAATGAACCTAGCTCCAGCATCAAAGTAACGTTTTAGCCGTCCGATTACGATGAATCACAACATTTCTTTTAGCTCCAATACGTACACTGACTAACTAACGAACTGGTGCTACGAAATTTTGTTTTGCTGCCGAGCGATGTGGCCCTTGTCATCAGTTGTCAGTTGTCACGACTCACGAGGGAGCCGCGCGCCTCAGGCTGTCAGGCGGGCCTAGTGAACGGGTTGTGCACGGCTACATGATCCACAGATTCCCTTTGGCACACGCTCGTTCACACCCGCCACCGCCAGCCACACACTTCCGTCACGGGCTCACGGCAGTGGCCCAACAACCACTCCAACAGGCAGATCAATTCCAAGCAGATAGCGTCCCCCCTCGTGGACCTACCACCAACCTACAAATACGGGCAGGCACACAGCAGGGCTTCACACACACTCCACACTTCCAGCAGCTGACACTGACAGCTCCCGCCCCCTGCAGGCTCCAGCGTCAGTCCATCGCGCAAACCACCAGTCACTCCCCCGAGGCGATCACGATGGAGCCCGCGGGCACGATCGTCTTCGCGTCCGTCGGCGTCACCAACTTCGGCTTCGACGTCTTCTCCGTCGCCGTCCCCGCAGCACCCGCGTCGGCGGAGGCCGAGGCCGGCGTCTCCGCAGAGGAGCTCGACGAGCGGCGCCACACGGACGGCGTCTCCGTCAACTTCAACGCCCAGTTCGCGGACGACGCCGGCGACGCGGTCTCCTTCGTGTCCGAGCGGACGGGGGGGGCAGCGAGCCTGTTCCTGTCCAGGCCGGGGTCCGAGCGCCCCGAGCCGCTCCCGGCCGCAGAGGGCAGCCTGTTCCACGACCGCCCCACGGTGCGCGGCGACCGGGTGTACTTCGTCTCCGCGCACGAGAACCCGGAGCAGCCGTTCCGGAGCTGGGCGGCCGTGTACGCGGCGCGGGTGGGCGCGGGCGGCAAGGATGGGAAGCCCGAGCCGGAGCGGCTCACCCCGCGCGGCGTGGTGGACATGAGCCCCGCCGTGTCCGCGTCGGGCGACCTCCTCGCCGTCGCGTCGTACGGCGACCGGCCCTGGGCGTTCGACTTCCGGGTCCTGGAGACGGAGGTGGCCGTGTTCCGCGCGGCCGACCCGTCCCGCCGCGCCGTCGTGGCCGCGCGGGGCGGGTGGCCCGCGTGGCACGGCGACGGCGCGCTCTTCTTCCACCGCGTCGCGGACGACGGGTGGTGGAGCGTCTTCCGCGTGGGCGTCTCCCCGGACACGCTCCAGCCCACGGGGCCCGAGCGCCGCGTCACCCCGCCGGGGCTCCACTGCTTCACCCCCGCCGCGCCCGCCCGCGGCGGCGGCCGGTGGATCGCGGTCGCCACGCGGCGGAAGGGCCGGGCGCAGCGCCACGTGGAGCTCTTCGACCTCGAGACGGGGCGCTTCGCCCCGCTCACGGAGCTCCTCAACCCGGGCCTCCACCACTACAACCCTTTCTTCTCGCCATCGGGCGCGCGCGTCGGGTACCACCGGTTCCGCGGCGCGGGGGCGCCCGGCGACTCGCTGGCGCCTCACCTCCAGCCCGTGCGCAGCCCCCGTGCGGTCCATCCGGATGCTCCGCGTGAACGGCACGTTCCCGTCCTTCTCCCCCGACGCGGCGCACCTCGCCGTGAACGGCGACTTCTTCACGACGCCGGGCGTCATGGTGCTCCGCTCCGACGGATCCAAGCGGTGGACGGTGAGCAAGGAGCCCAGCCTGTTCTACACCGTCTGGAGCCCGACGGAGCGCGGGGTGCTCTTCACGTCGGCGGGCCCCATCTTCGAGACCCCGAAGGCGACGGTCCGGATCGCGCGCGTGGAGTTCGACCCGGCCGACCTCACGGACGACCGCGCGGAGGTGGGCGGCGCGACGGTGAGGCCGCTGACCCGGCCGGAGGCCGGCAACGACGCGTTCCCGGCGGTGTCGCCGTGCGGGCGGTGGCTGGTGTTCCGGTCGGGGCGGACGGGGCACAAGAACCTGTACGTCATCGACACGGCGCGCGGCGAGGACGGAGGCGGCGAAGTCCGGCGGCTGACGGGGGGGCGAGTGGATCGACACGATGCCGAGCTGGTCGCCGGACGGAAGCCTGATCGCCTTCTCGTCGAACCGGCACGACCCGGCGAACCCGGCGGTGTTCAGCATCTACCTGGTGCGGCCCGACGGCTCCGGGCTCCGCCGCGTGTACGTGGCCGGGCCGGAGGGCAGCGCGGAGGCGGACAAGGAGCGGATCAACCACGTGTGCTTCAGCCCGGACTCGCAGTGGCTGCTGTTCACGGCCAATCTGGGCAGCGTCGTGGCGGAGCCCATCTCCGGGCCCAACCAGTTCCAGCCGTACGGGGACCTGTACGTGTGCCGCCTCGACGGCTCGGGCCTGCGCCGCCTCACCTGCAACGCCTACGAGAACGGCACGCCGGTGTGGGGGCCCGCCAGCGTCGGGCTCGGGCTGGAGTCGCTGGCGATGGGCCCGCCCGCCGGGGAGAATACCTTGGGCCAGTTCGACGAGCCGCTGTGGCTTACGTGCGACGTCTGATAATGACTGCCAGACTGAATAAGGATTGGATAATAAGGATCATGAAGCTGTATTGCTGTTGGGGTTAGGGACGACGCTCTTTTGTGTTGTTTCGTTGCTGAATAAAAAGGACGTGCTTTATCTTTATTTATTTATGTTCAAAAAAGAACAAAAGGACGTGCTTGTGTGGACTCCATTATCCATTCCTTTTGTCAGCTATAGATAAAGTTGCGTTTCAGTGGAGTACGGAGTGCACCTGTTATGGTTGGGTGAAGTGAACGTGTAGGGCTCTTGGGATTCACCTGATGGCGACTCGTTTGTCTCCACGTAACATCGGAGACGGTACAAAGTGCAAATCTCTTTTTCCAGCAGGGATGCCCATGCAGACCACATAGATGATCGATGGCGATGATCATTCGTTTGGTTGCACCTGCACGTAATGCTGTTTTGTTTTTTTTAAAATTATACACGGTACAACATAGACATTCACAACATGTATGCATACTTATCCGTTATTCCCTAGAACATACTTACGCAAAACCTATCCTCTATAAGCATCTCTCAAAAAATGAGATCTGGAGATTCCCGAAGTCACCATAGACGTCTCGTTATCGACAGAAACGTAGCTTACCACTTTAAGTATAATGCTAGTAAATCTTGGAATAATTTCAGAAAAATACGATCACCCGTACCAAGTCGATAATTTAAACCTAGATAGATAAGTTCCACTACAAAGAGCCTAACTTTTTTAAAATTATACAGTACAACGTAGACACTCATAACACGTACGTACACTCATCACTATAAACACACCTCAGTTCACATGGAATGGTGTTTTGGTGAGTGGGCTGTACCTGCTACATGAGTTTTAGCCCATCTGAGTTGAAAGAGCCCGTGCAAGAGAGATTCGACCCAAAGCTCGACTGGGCCTGCAAAACTTGGTATGTCCGTTGCTGTACAGGCTGAACTCCAGCGGCATGCATGGACCAGCTCTAGAAGAAACGGAGCAAACGTGGGTTGGGTGCTGGCACTCGCCAGAGCAGTTTGGTATAGTACAACAGTGACGAGCAGAGCAGTTAGGTGGCAGGTCAAATGGCGGAGGCCGAGGCAGGTGCCACGAGGCAAGCTACGCGGCGCCCATGCACCGCGCCTGGGTGCCACTTCTCCTCGCGGTCGGTCAGTCCATCACCGATCTCGGCCACATATATAATATGCGCACGCTCAAGTCAGGTCCCCATTGCGAGGCGGACTCAGCTGTCTTCTTGCATTGTAACAACATCAAGAAGCTACTCCGTAGTCACTAGCTAGCTACTCACACAGTAGTAGTACTAGAAGCTCGGAGCGCACCTCCATCGGCGCCACCATGCCGGGGCTGACCATCGGCGACACCGTCCCCAACCTGGAGCTGGACTCCACCCACGGCAAGATCCGCATCCACGACTACGTCGGCGACGGCTACGCCATCATCTTCTCCCACCCCGGTATGCATATGGTTGCATGCATGCCCATTCTGTCGATCGATCTCTGTACACTGTACGGATGCAAGCATCATGTCATGACATGTGCTTACAACGAACAACCTAACAGCTGACTTCACGCCGGTGTGCACGACGGAGATGGCGGCGATGGCGGGGTACGCCAAGGAGTTCGAGAAGCGCGGCGTGAAGCTGCTGGGCATCTCCTGCGACGACGTGGACTCGCACAAGGAGTGGACCAAGGACATCGAGGCGTACGCCGCCAAGCAGCAGCAGCAGGCGACGAAGGTGACGTACCCGATCCTGGCGGACCCTTCGCGCGACGCCATCCGGCAGCTGAACATGGTGGACCCCGACGAGAAGGACGCGCGCGGGGCGCCCCTGCCGTCCCGCGCGCTGCACGTCGTGGGGCCCGACAAGGCCGTGAAGCTGAGCTTCCTGTACCCGGCCACCACGGGGCGGAACATGGACGAGGTGCTGCGCGCCGTCGACTCGCTGCTCACCGCCGCCAGGCACGGCGGGGAAGGTCGCCACGCCCGCCAACTGGAGGCCCGGCGAGTGCGCCGTCATCGCGCCCGGCGTCTCCGACGACGAGGCCAGGAAGGTGTTCCCGCAGGGCTTCGACACCGCCGACCTGCCCTCCAAGAAGGGGTACCTCCGCTTCACCAAGGTCTAGGTGATGTTCGTTTGCCGGCCTGCCGGCGGCGGCGGAGTCTGATCCGTCAGTCCGCGTCGGCGTGCGCGGATCTTTTGTGCCACCGGCCTGCCTGTTGTGATGGTGTGCTTCTCAGATGCTTCTGCTTCTGAACGTAACTTCGCGCACATGTGCATGTGTCTATGTATGCGATGTCCTGTGTGTATGTTTGACCGGAATCAGAAGAAGTATCCGCTTTTGTGCGTTTTGTTGGTCTGAGAACTGAATTCGCAATTGCATACGTACTGAGCGGTGCGCAGGCCCACGGTACTACGGCAGCATTTGTCTCGTCTGATCGTCTCCTACTTCTGGTCGATCGTAGGCGTACCCGGACCCCGGAGCGCCGTGCTTTGTCAAGCAACGAGGCAAGGAGCGGTTCCTGGCTAAAAGCCATATACAGGGCCCGGTACAGCATGCTCTCGAAGGAGAGGAACGCTAGGACGTTCTCTGGAACGGCGCTCTCGGTGCAGCAGCTTCTTTCGTTGATTCTGGACGAAGCAAGGCTTTGGTGCCGTTCCGGGTTCAAGCGGCTGGAGTCGCTCCTCCCGGGGTGGCGTGGGCTATAGCTGTTCATCTTTTTCGGCGTTCGCTGATCGCTTTCTTTTTCTGTTTCTTTGGTTTTTTTGCCTTCGCTCTTGCTTGCTAATCCCGGGATTAGCGTTAGTTTGTTATTTCTGCGGTGACACAAATTCTTCTCCTGCTTAATGAAAAACTGTCTTCTCTCGTTATTTTTGCGGTGACGCAAACTCTTCTCCTGCTTAATGAAAAACGTGTCTTCTCTTGATCGTGAAAAAAAAAAGCCCTTAATAAAAAACGTGTCTAGACACGGCCGTGAAAAAAAAAAGCCCCCCACCTTAATGAAAAACGCGTCTTCTCTTGATCGTGAAAAAAAAGCCCTTAATAAAAAACGTGTCTAGACACGGCCCCTCTGGCTCCGTGAACTTTGTTCGGCTCTACGGCTCCAGCTCCCTCCACCGGTAGGGGCGAAATCTGTACCAAACTCGCCTTGAACTCCAAAGCCCTCTCTTTGCCAGGACTTCTTTTTATTAGGGCTTATCGGCTTATATTAGTCAAATGCATAACCAAACACGCACATATAGAACTTCTAATAAAGCCAAAACCAAGATAAAACATATGAATAAAAGTATTTTGTCACTAGAAACCGAAGACACTAGAACGTAGCTTTAATTTCTCTGGTTTCTCCTTTTGTAGAGAAGCCTAAGCCATGTCAAAAATAAGATCCTAAATAACATGGAGAGGAGGTGCTTGGCACGATGATATGAAAACCCATGCCTCAACCGCTCAATATCGTGTCAATCAAACAAGCTTCGGATGTAGTTTCTCAAAATCCTTTTCTTTGAAACCTTAGAAAATTAAAACAACTTATTCGGTGTTTAAATAAGTACCTGTTTTATTGGTTACGCAGCCTTCATGTGGCCTCCATCAGAACGGGAATGCACGCAGGCAGAGTATCGTCAGATACTGTACCCACCTAATTTTTCCCCAATAAGATGCGATGTACAAGAGAGCATAAGAGTTTTCAAAAACCACTCTCACCCTCTCAATTTCTATCATTTTGCACTAGTGAAAATCAATCTAACTGCATGAAAAATACGTGCACATCCAATCGACCGATTTAGAGGTGAAAGAACGTGAGGAAGAATAAGAGAGAAGGAAAATACAAAAAGTGGCTGTGATGATTTGAATTTCTTTAATTATTTTTCATATCTCCTTTCTAAAAGTTATAAGACATTGCATTAGAAATCTTAAACTATTTTCAAATCATATGCCTGTATACCCGTTCTGATTTATCTATTACTTTTAAAATTACTCGAGATGCTCTTAGACTCGCCGCAGTGAAGCAGGCAACTGCTGCAATTACTGTTGAATGTTGTCGGTGGCTTCACTCCCTTTGTTAAATATTTGGCTTAACTATATACGAAATTTCTCATATAATTTATTTATGTACAACAATTCTATATATATAACTCTGTTGGCTGGCTACACAGTTTATAAGAATCTAAATTTAGATGCTCCTTTGTTGACCAAATATTTAAATTTTAGATTGAAAAACACGCAAAATGGAGTGAGAAAATTCGTAGATGCATGTAGACCGACAGCTAACAGGCTAAAATTTCCCAACTGCAAAGCTGTATGCATAGTCTTTGTTGCTTGAGGTTGATGGCGATTCAAAATAATGTAACTAGCAAGTCTTCTCGTGCAAATTTGGGAGCTATTATTATTAGCTGTGTGCTCTCCATGTCGTTCCTGCTGAGTGTTTGACTCTTGCACCGCTGCACGTCGCGGTACGCTGCGACGACGTGTCGACGTGCGCTCCAAAAACATTCCGATTCCCGCGCAGGCGCAGCGCAGCTATAAATAGACATGCAGCACAGCAGCTCCCCTTCACCTTCATCGCAACATTCCAAGCTTCCTCTGCCGTTCCGGGCCATTCATCTCTAGCTCGAGCTGATTTATCAGTTGTCACACACTCGAGCAGAGAAGGGATGGCCGCTAAGCTCGCCGTTCTCGGCACCTTAGTGCTCGCGCTGCTCGTCGGTTCCGTGTCCTGCCAACAAGCGGGCTACGGCGGCTATGGCGGCGGCAATCCTACTCCGGCTCCTGCCTCGCCGCCACCTGTTGCATATCCTCCGACGACAAGCCCGACTCCGAGTTCGCCGCCTACCTATTCATCTCCCACCCCGCCACCACCGGCTTATCCTCCGACGACCCCGAGCCCGCCCACCACCGCATACCCTCCTCCCCCCACAGCCACACCACCACCACCACCTGCCGCTGGACTGCGCGTCGGATACTACAACGACAAGTGCCCCGGCGCGGAAGCCATCGTCAAGGCGGTCGTGGGCGCCGCCGACGCCGGCACCAAAGCAGGCCTCGTCCGTTTGTTCTTCCACGACTGCTTCGTCCAGGGCTGCGACGCCTCCGTCCTGCTCAAGCCCGACAACGCCACCAACCCGCAGCCGGAGATGCAGGGCATCCCCAACCTGAGCCTGCGCGGATTCGAGGTCATCGACAAGGCCAAGGACGCGCTGGAGGCCAAGTGCCCGGGCGTCGTGTCCTGCGCCGACATCGTCGCCTTCGCCGGCCGCGACGCCAGCTCCTTCCTCAGCGGCGGCGCCATCAACTTCGCCATGCCCGCGGGGCGATACGACGGGAAGGTGTCGCGCGCCAGCGAGACCCTCCCCAACCTCCCCCCGCCGTTCGCCGACGTCCCGCGGCTCAAGACCATGTTCGCCAAGAAGGGGCTCAACACCACCGACATGGTCGTCCTCTCCGGCGCGCACAGCATCGGTCGCTCCCACTGCTCGTCCTTCTCCGACCGCCTCCCGCCCAGCACCACCTCCGACATGGACCCGGCGTTCGCCGCGCAGCTCAAGGCGAGCTGCACGTCGCCCACCGGCGCCGACAACACGGTGGTGCAGGACTACAGGACTCCTGACAAGCTGGACAACATGTACTTCTGGAACGTCATCACCCACAAGGTGCTCTTCACGTCGGACGCCGCGCTCCTCAAGTCGAACGAAACGGTGGGGCTGGTGTATGCAGCCGCCTTGTCTCAGAAGCTGTGGCAGTACAAGTTTGGAGAAGCCATGGTGAAGATGGGTGGCGTCGACGTGAAGACGGCCGACAATGGGGAGATCAGGAAGATGTGCGGCTACGTTAACAAGCCCTACTCCGGTTGACACGATCGACGATGGCCAGTTGAGCATCCTCTCCCGCGAAACCGTGAAAGATCGAGACCATATTATATATCCTTCTGTTTCTTGCTCTGTTTCAGTTCTTTTATTTGATTTGCAATCCCTTTTTGTTATTTGATTTTTTTGTTATAAATTTGATTGTACCACCATTATGTTTGAAATTCCAGCATTATGTATTCAAACGATATGGTTTTTGTCTGCACTGTTCAGAGTGCATATTTATTTATTTTTATATCTTGTCTGTTTTGCACACTTGTGCCACTTTCCCACTTCCACTGCACGTGTCCCCATTTCAAATTATAAAATGCTTTAGCTTTGTATCAAGAAAAACTAAAACATCTTGTAATTTAAAATAGGAAGAGTAATTTGGAACATACTCGTAGTTACGAGCTCATCTATCCTCTCTTGTGCCACCACCATGATCGGTTGCATGGTATGAGCAGCTCTCGAAGACTTGGAACGTGCTCACGCCACCACGGGGTATAAGAAGACACATGTATATATATTGGTGCTTGCCTATTATCACGGGTGAAGTCAAGATATATAAAATGTCACCGGGTCTGTCCATCCAAAGACACATTACTAGTAACTTTGGCTCCTGATAATAATACTATTGATAATATAATGCTATGGATAATATTATATAGCTTGCACAATATCAATATATAACTATTTATTTTCACACTTAAGATCTTTTATTAGATATGATAAACTGGAAGCAATAAGTATGACAAATTTGAAAACCGCAAAAGGAATTTTTTTTAGATTGAAAGCAGCAATAATAGGTGATTTAAAATTTACATCATCAAGAAACTCCCTAAATTTTGTAAGGTGCAAAACTCCCTAAAATTTACCTCATAAAAAACTAGCAGAAGTGTGTTCCAACGAAACCCCAATACATATAGGAATCAGATTATGTATCATCGCTAAATGCGAGTTGTTCTAACTCGTACCAGCATAGGTCATGAGTCCAAGACATATACGAGGTGCCTTGGGTGTGGCCCTATGCGTATTGGAATGGAATGGGGCTTCATATTTATCACTGTTAGACACGAGTTATTCGGACTTATATAAGTATGAGTCATGAATCTGCTTCACATATAAGATACAGAGGACAAGAATGCAGTTTGAAAAGTTAAAAAAAGTAGAGTGACTCTCCAGATAGTTAGGGGAGGTGATGAAAAAGTATAGATGGAGAGAAGATTTACCTCGTTAATTAATATTATTAGATACAGATAGATATAGATATAGATATTAAATAGTTGAAAAATAGAAAATAACAATTGCAAAATTCGGCATTTGAGCTTTTGGGGTGACCTCATTATCTAGGTCCTTTTTCTTTTTGGAATTCTGGGACTTTCATTACATTCGCAAAAGCTGGCCGCCAGGATGACGCGCTGGGCGGTACTTGGGACTCATTACGCGAGGTGAGAAGTCTAAAACGAGGGCCCGAAGGTCTCGAGTCAGTGAAGGCCGTCAATGAACTGGGCCGTTGACTAGTGGGCCTGCCGCTTGCTCTCGGTCCCTGTGGCTTGCATATAGACGCTTTGCAAGGCTGGACGGCTGGGTTGCCAGGTACAAGAGGCACGATATCGTCGAGATCAAAATTACAGACAAAAACCGGCTTAAAGTATTGAGATCTACGAATGATTATTTATTTTTGATTCATCATGAAGATTTGCTTGTGAACTAGTACAAAAGGTAGGATATTGCCGCAATCAACAGGCATAACAACTAGAGAATGAAGTAGCTAGCTAGCATTAGAGGAGAAATATATAGTAAAGCCTGAAGACTACTAGCTAGGAAATTGGAAGTCCGGCAAGCAGAGAATGGTTTTCTGTTCTCCATTCATCTGAGGCGTCGTCAGAGTTTGATGTAGAGGGGCAAGCCCAGCCCAGCAGGCCATCTGATCGATCGATCGATCACGGCCTGCCGTTGACTTTTCGGCAGTCCTTCCTGATCTCACCGTTGGCGGCGGTCTTGACCTGGACCCCGCCCATCTTCACCATGGCCTTGCCGAACTTATTCTGCCACAGATAGGGAGTGAAGTTCGCGTAGGCGCGCACCAGGTTGTTCGAAGAGACGTTGGTGGTGAGTGCGGCGTCCGACGTGAAGAGCACCTTGTGCGCCACCACGTTCTTGTAGTACTGGTTGTCCAGCACGTCGGCGGTGACGAAGTCCTGCGGCACCGTGTTGTCGGTGCCGTTGGCCGACGCGCAGCTGGCCTGCAGCTGTGCGGCGAACGCCGGGTCCATGTCGGAGGTGTTGCTGGGCGGCAGCCGGTCCCTGTTGAAGGAGGAGCAGTGGGAGCGGCCGATGCTGTGCGCGCCGGAGAGCGTGATCATGTCGTTGGCGTCGAGCCCCTTGTCGGCAAACATCTTGACGAGCTGGTCGAAGCCGGCGAACGGCGGCGGCAGGTTGGGGAGGGTCTCGTTGGCGAGGGAGACGGTGCCGTCGTAGCGGCCTGCGGGCATGGCGAAGCTGATGCCGCCGCCGCTGAGGTAGTAGGACGCGTCGCGGGCGGCGAAGGCGACGATGTCCGCGCACGAGACGACGCCGGGGCACGCCGCCTCGATCTCGTCCTTGATCGCGTCGATCACCTCGAAGCCGCGCAGGCTGGGGAAGTTGGGCACGCCGAACTTCTCCGGGGTCAGGCTGGTGTCGTTGCTGAACGTGTCGATGAGGACGGAGCCGTCGCATCCCTGCAGATCGATGAAATCACATGTCGATCGCATTGTCGTTATTACTCATCATTGTTGATCGCATCACATGCATGCCGCAGGTACGGCATGTCTATATAAGCTTGATTAATATATGGAGGTCCAAGAGTCTCTTACACGGACGAAGCAGTCGTGAAAGAAGAGACGGACAAGCCCAGACTGGTTGCCAGCATCAGTAGCTTTGACGTGCTTCTTGACAATGGCCTCCACATCCACGTAAGCGCCACACTTAGTCTTGTAGTATCCGACCATGAGCTTCGGCACTGCTGGGCTAGGTGGGGGCGGGGCGTAGGTGCGGGCGGGCTTGGGCTCGGGGGTGGGCTCGTCGGGGTCGGAGGAGGAGAAGGATAAGCAGGAGTGGGTGGGCTTGGGCTTGGTGGAGGATAAGTGGGTGGGGACGTGGGCGCGGGCACCGGAGTGGCAGGATACGGAGGAGGAGGATATGACGGCGGCGGTTGCGGGGTGGCCGAAGGAGGCCGGTAAACAGGTGGTGGTGGTATGCTCGGAGCCGAAGATGGGGAGTAGCTTCCGTCCTGGCAGGACGCGGAGCTGAGCAGGGTGAAGATAGTGAGGATGACGGCAAGTTTATTAGAGCTCATCATCGTCAATCGCTTAATTGCTCTTAATCGTCTGACTGATGGACGACTGAAGAGAAGTTGCCGTCTTGCATGCCAATTTATAGTGCCGGTGATCAGTGAGTTCCAGTACTGCTCCACACGTTGTGACACGAGCAAGTCGGCGGGACAATAACATGGGGAGTAGGTGATCAGTGAGCTCCACTGCTCCACTCGAAGCTGACTGACAGCTCGATCGGACATTCGTTTACTTGCATTAGTATATTGGAGCTTCCTTTAAACGTACTCACTGTATTGATGACCGCGTTGACAAAGGCCGCCAGCTGTGCAATTGTATGTGCAAATGTACTTATGTTTAATCCTTAGGGTCGAAGGCTATTCCATTCATTCGTTTAAACAGTTAGCTAGTGTCATGGTAACGTGCTCAACCAACGTGCACACGTGGTCCGTGGCAGGGTATCACTTGTATGTGCCGCATTCGTTCTAGTACAGGCCATGGTAACTGATCGAACTGTGCTGTCGTCGGTGCGTATGCATGTACTTACTTCCCCAGCATGCATGCATCCACATCCACCAATATTATGCTACAGCTCTTGCGGCTTCACAAAGTGTTTGGGTTGGAGTGGAATTGACCGCCACCGGTGAGTGATTGCATAAATAAATAATAAATGACGGAAGGATATGCACAGCTTGCAGTTGCAGGCAGGAACGTTCCTCTCGGTGGCATTTTCTTTTTCTAATTTCAGTGGGTGATGTAAAAATGGGACGACATACTACAGTCATCCTGTTGTATGGTATTCAACGAGTGCTATATGTTCAATACATTTTAGAGTCGAGCTGCACAGTGCACACACGGTCGCTTGAAGCGTCTTGGAAACGGACTTCATATTGTAGATGTGTGTTATTATTCTATCTTATGAGCAGGAGCGGTGAGTAAAGAATAACGGATCACTTTGCTCTTTAATACTTTCTCCATCCCTCAAATAAATCACTTTCAAGAATTGTTCTAAGTCGTTTCATAAGTTGGATCAATTTTATGAGAATAATATTATTAACATCGATCTATGACACTAGAAGATGCATGAGAGTACACTATTGTAAATATATTTTATGCTCTATTTAATAGTACTAACATTGTGTAAAAAGCATTTTGGTGCTATTTTCTATAAAGTCTCAGTTAAAGTTAAAAAGATGACTTAAGATAATTAACTCTGAAAGTTGTTTTTAATTAGAGATATATAAGGTATATAGATAGAGGGAGTATAGATATAAATAAATATTATCATAGAGCGTAGGATAAGACTGAGCTAGGGATACACGCACAAAAGCTGGCGCTACTAGACGATGTTCATCCGAGGAAGGCAGCCAGCAATGTACAACTCCGTTGCTTGTAGCTCACCCTTATGTCTTAAGACGAGGTTTTGTCTTCCTCTGCATCACTTACGCAAACGATCATTTGACCGTGACATTATTAAAAAAATGGTCAACATTGGGAAGAATTTAGCAGCCGGGCATTATTGGGAAGAATTTAGCAGCCGGGCATAGCGGGCATAGCGCGCGGAACCACCGGTAGTTAACTAGCTACACATTGCGAGATGGCATCTGTGGATCAAGCTCGATCCAGCTGGTGCTACGTACTGCTCGATCCAATTGGATCCAGAAAATCCAATACGTTGTTTATACTCCTTCCCTTCTAAATTATAAGTCGTTTTAATTTTTTTGGTACATCTATTTTGCTATGTATCTAAATATAATATATAATGTGTCTAGATACATAGCAAAATAAATAAATAAAAAAGCCAAAGCGACTTATAGTTTGAAACGAAGGAATACTATTTAAGAGTCAAGGCATGATTAAACTATACGGATGAGATATTTGTATATTAACTGCTCTATACTGTTTAGATACAATCGTCCTTGAGTTTACCTGTAAACGGCTCTATATGCACGGCATCGATCGAACTCAATGCAAGCACAAAGCAGTAGGAAGTTTCATACCAAGCACAAAGCAGTACTCATAGATTAGGCCAATCTTAGTTATAACTTATAAGAGAACGTATCTAGTGCAAACTAACTTTCTATGAAAACTCATATAAACCATGGTAAAAAAGTTGTGTAAATTTATCAAAAAATCACACATATAGATGATATGATGATACACAACTTTGTAAAATATCTTGTCTAAACTAGATTTCGTTTGTGAGATATAAAAATAACAAATTTCTAACAAATCATCCGGACAACTTTCTAGTTTAAAATTTATTATTTTTATATCTCATAAACGAAGTCGAGTTTGGACAAGATATTTTACAAGGTTGTGTATCGTTATATCATCTACATGTGTGATTTTTGGGTGAATTTAGACAACATTTTCTTGTGGTGGTTTGCATGAGTTTTTCACGAGAAATTAGTTTCTTGTTGATATACACGTTCCCAACTTACCTAAATAGATGGCAAGGTCGCATAGCCGTCGGGCCAACACGTGCTTGTTACTAATCGTTCGGCTACGCCTTAGGCCTAGTTATGACCCAACATTGTGTTGTTCTTCGGCCAGACGACCTGCATTATTGTCACAACATGCTAGCTGGAGCCGTTGTCGTTGTAAGAATGATTCGTTAGGCCAATATGGGCACAATAGCTAGGGGACAGAATAATAGTCCATGGCAGGCCCACGGGCGTCTAGCCTAAAAGGGTGCCATATATACATACTAGCTGGAAACCCCGCGCTTCGCGCGGGAATGAAAGTTTTCATGATAGGAGACAATGAACATGTGGATCTTAAATTGGAGGCTGCACAGATATATATAACGATTCAGTATGCAAATGAACTATGACCCAGATGGAATTCTGATCCCAAGCTTAGCTGAATTTATATAGTAAGTTAAAAATATTTGCAGCATAGTTATATTGAAACAACAGCTGTGCACGTCGGAAATGCAGAGGTAGTTAGGTAAGTGTGTCGAATGGCATTTCAACTGCAAAAGTTTTGAGTGTAAAAATGATCAGTTGTTGACCCTGGTTCCATAAATATGTTCTGACAGCGGCTTCTGAAACTAAATTCCCCATCATTGCAGTAGAAAGTGTAACCATGACGATGAAAGACCTTGTTGGCAGTTCGAGTAGGAAGTCTGCAAAAACAGCAAAGTAGTACTTGTCTGTGAATTTATCAGTAGGAGCACTTTAGTATTTGCAGTAGTAAATTTGTGGACCATGAATGTGACAATAGAAGGATACCTATAGTGCTATATGTATATAGTATTGTGAATTTATGGCTAATGGAGGCAAGAACAATGTCTGAATTGCATTTTCTTCCTGCTTTAGAATAAAGGTGGTCAATATAGTATCTGATCATGAATGAGATAAATTATATGTATATAGGATTTTGAATTTATGGATAAATGTAAGCGACAACAATATCTGAAATGCATTAACTTATGGCATGTATAATATGTGAGAAATAAATGCCAAATGTTGTACAGTTCGACAATGGGCTGAAAATGAGCCGTTGTAGCATAGTGAGGAGCTTACTGAGCAGAGTTAAATGAGGATGCGGGGAGGAAGTGTTACTTTTTTGGCAGCAGGCATAAAGGTTGTGCAAGTCTTACATGAGTGCATAAAATGAGGTAAGCTTGTAACAATAAGACCTGCATTAGTAATTAAATAAGTGAAGGCGACAGATGGCAGAGGAGTGAGGGTTGTGAGTACCTAGCCTATCTGAGTCCTTGAACTGTATATTTCCTCAAAAATTTCAGTGTAGACAACATTATGGGTACTGTTTTCGTATCCAATGGGATTATTTTCAATGACAACCCTTAGGCCTTTTGGAGATGTAACACGTGAGAAGGCAACATACAGTTGGCCATGGGAAAATACAGGGCTTGGAAGGTAAACACCAACTTTGCTTAGTGTTTGCCCTTGGCTTTTATTTATTGTCATGGCATATGAAACACGAACAGGGAATTGGCGTCTTTTGATTTTGTATGGCCACTTTGGGTCAGCTGAAGTGGCCACTATCCTTGGAATGTATGCAACCGCTCCTCTTGCCTTTCCTGTGATGATCTGTGCCTCAATGATACGATGAGTAAGCTGTGTAACTATAAGCCTCGTTCCATTACATAAACCTTCAGTTGGATCTAGATTTCGAAGAAGCATTATAGGTACACCAATCTTAAGCTGCAAATGATGATCTGGTAACCCGTTCATGCGTATTGTGTTGATAAATTTTGTGGGATACAAAGATTGCAATGTGCAATAGTTAGCTGATGAGTCATCAATGGTGTCGCAGCTGTAGTATGACATTTCTTCGGTTGCAATTTGATTTATAATCTGCATATTTATGGCATCAGCCAATTCATTGGTTGGAGCCAAAATTGCCCTTTCGCATAAATAATCTGGTAATTCAGAGGTGTGTGGTGTTGATCCATAAACAAAAGAGATTAAACCTGTGAGACTCCTTTGTTCAGGTGGTAATAATATGTACTCTGGTATTTGGACCCAGGTAGTATCATCCTTTCCTGTAGCAATGCTATTTGGGATTTTACCATCACCAAGAGAGAGGAGCCATTCAGCAAAGAGTTGAAGCTCGGTTTTGTCTTCTTTTGAAAGCGATGGAGCGTGAAGCCTCATATTTTCTGTTAATGGAAGAAGATAGCAAGATTGCCATAAATAGGAGCGAGTGATCAATGCATTTAAAATTTGATGTTTCTTTCCATTGGGAATTACAGGGAAAGTGCGCCTAAAATCTCCACGAGGAGGGCGATTTGTGATGCCTCCAAACTGTATATCTGCTAAAGTATGATCCTTTGATGACATTATATCTCGAAGCGTACGATCTAGTGCTTCAAAATAGTGCCTATGGTTTTGCAGGTGCCTCATCCCATATAATGAGTGCGGTCTTACGTATCAATTGAGATAACTTTGTGTTTTTCTTTATTCTGATTGCTTATTTGGATTTTGGTAAAAAGGCCGAAAGGATGACAGGTGGGCGGGTGCGTGGTAGGCTCGCAAAGGGGCAAGTGTTCAAGAACATTCGGCAAGCATCCATTCGGTGACTACGGGCAATTCGGCAAGCATACATACGATTCGGCTAACTGCGGGTAATTCGGCAAGTGTACAGCGGTCGGTGACTCAGGCGATTCGGCAAGCATTCGTGCGGTCGGCTATCCTTGGAGGCGGTGACTCCGTTCGGGAAGTAAAAGGTGGCGGCGAAGAAAGCGAAAAAGAAGGCAAGGGCGTGATGTCGAGGACTCGAAAGGATTAGAGCCGAGAGTCGCCATACTTTTGAGTTACCTTTAATATATTGTGTAATCATAATCCCTTAGGATTCATGTTATGTCCAGGGTATAAATATAAACCCTCGACCATTGTAAAGAATATTCACAATCAAATCAATACAACCGGCCCCGTGCCAAGTTTTCGAGTCCTTTGTCGTGTCGTCGAGTTCTTCGAGAGGAGCCATCGATCCGTCGACCTCCGTAAGTACCGGCAACCTTGCTATCATGTCTAGTATCATGCGGTGGATTTAGATATTGATGCAAGTAGTCTTGTTTGTCTCGATTGGATGGCGTGCGGCGGGCGTGCGCTTGGCGATCAAGAAGTCTTTGCTTATGCTTTGTTTATCTCGACTAGATGGCCGTGCGGCAAGGCGTCCGCTTGATAGCTTAGCGAAGCAAGATAGTTATCGGCTCTATTAGATTTGGCAAGATCTGATAGATTCATTAAGTTATCACGTGTTGCATGTTTTATTTTATTTGAAACACTCTTTTGCCCAATCTAGATTGGTTGGTTTCGGCTCTTTATTTTATAGATCTATTTATTCTTAAACGTTCTTATTCTCATGTCATCGTGATAGATAGATCATATGCTTATACAGCCGAATTAGATCAATCTAGGTTGTTACATGTTGCGGGTTCTTACATGTCAAGTGCGTTTAAATCTTAATAGAGTTGGGTGTCGTGCGGTGGATACAAGTTTTTATTAGGTTTGCTCGTACTAGCTTGTATGTTCCTTCTTCATGGACCCCGAGTCGGCTAGTTTGCCGAGCTTGGTCATGCTTCAACTTGTAATCAACTTTCACTTGTTCAAACATGTCTTCTCATGCACGTGTGATCGGCAATCAATGCTTTATGTGTTTTATCTTCATATTAACCGAATGAATCACGTGCATGATTGGCGACGACTCTTATAGGCTGTATGTCGTAAATAAGTAAGTAACCGAGGGGGGCCATATATACGGAGGCTATGCTGGTCTCACCCGACATGTTCCGATTTTATATTTAACAATCTTTATCCCTTGTCGGTTTTTAGGTCAAATTGGTCGGCGCGCTTCGGATTTTCAAACCGTCCAGGGCACCCGATTGAAGCCACGCTTTTAAAACTGGCGTTGTGTGTGCGATGCAGTGCGTCACGTTTTGTGTCAACACACTTTTTAGCACGCCTGGTGGGACCACGTCGTTCAAGATGCCTGAAATCAACAATGATCATGTTCTGGATGTGACTCTGGATGAACTGCCAGACCCTTTGAAGGCAATAGTCCAACAAGCATGTGGCGGTTTCAACGAAGTGTTTGATGTCCTTCTCTAAGAATAGGAGCAACAAGGTTTTTCGGAAGCAATCGTTGCCAAGGGTTCTTCTTCCACATCAATCTGATTACACTGAAGAAGAAGAGGCTCAAAAGGTGTCGAGTTGGTTCACAAAGCTTTAGGAGAGACTATTACAAATCATAACACAGCTTTCTTGAACACCTTTCATGCAATCATGGTTAGTACTTTTGGCCCAACGGCTGATAAGTATTTTGAAGAACATGCAGGCCCAATCCGCGGACCAACACTTTTCAATCCGCCAAAGTACCAAGAAAAGCCTGCTGGAGATGAGGAAGCATCTGGCTCAAATAAAGGTGAAACAGCACCCCATGGAGACAACAGCCTCCTACTTATGGCCAGGTGACATTTGGTACAACGGAAGACGTACCCCCATCAGCTTTCAAAGTATCTCCAGCCTTAAACAGGTTACAAAGGAATATGTATGGAGATGGATATCAGGAGTTTACTGATTATACCGCTCTGGATGCTTTACCGAACCCAGGGTACAAGAGTGCATCGGGAATACCTTACGGAAGGCAAACACGTGGAACTTCGAATTCAGGCGTTGATCTTATTATGCACGGGATGGCTGATATGATGCAACATCGGTTCGGCCTAAAGCCAAAAGAATCGAGTCTTATTCATACAAGTCTCCTTATCTAGAATGGTATAATAGAGTAGCACTTCCTCCAAGAGTGAAGCCTCCAACGGACTTGACTAAGTTTTTTACGGTCAAGATGATACTAGCACCTTGGAGCATATCGGTCGGTACTTGATGCGGCTTGGAGAAGCCTCCACGGATGAAGCTTGGAGGATTCGGTATTTCCCTTTGTCTCTCACGGGGCCAGCTTTTACATGGTTTACCTCATTGCCGACCCATTCCATTTGGTGCGTGGGCGGGGAACTAGAACAGAAGTTCCATGCGTACTTCTTCACCGGTACTAATGAGAAGAAGTTTGGTCGACCTCATGAGTGCGAGGAGAGAGCTAATGAAACACCGCTTGGGGAGTATCTTCGCGAGGTTTAGAGAAACCAAGAACCTTTGCTACTCATTGAACTTACGGATGATCGGGTTGCGGGATGGCGATAGCGAGCATACTGACCCGAATGTCGAGAGAAAGCTGTTCGGCATAGAGTTTGATGACCTTGGTCAACTTTCACGGCCGGTGGCTGCTATGAGTAATCAAGCTCGAGGGGTTCAAGAGAGATAACCGCTTTCAAAGGGGAATGTTGCTAGTGAAATGTATCAAAGTTTTCTAGAAGAAGCGGCTGAATATGATGGTGATGACGAGATAGCTGCAGCTGAACTGACTTGGGCGAAGGAGCCTACTCAAGTTAGCCGGCGCTGGTTAAGGCAACAAAAAGGAACTTATGACTTTGATGTCTCCAAGTCGGACAAGCTCTTCGATTTGCTAGTAAGGGAAGGACACATTAAAGCGCGGATGGACATCCTATCTTTGCGCCACGAAGGAGTGAAAGACAAAAAGTATTGTGGCTATCATAACACTAATTCTCACTCCATCAATGACTGCCGAATATTCAGAGTTCGGATTCAGAAGGCTATCCAAGAGGGTCATTTGAAGTTCGATGGTAAAATGAAGGTTGATAGTCAGCCTTTTCCACAAAATATGATTTCTTTCTCTGTGAACATGGTTTATGTAGGCGATCCTAAAGGTAAAGGCAAGGTGAAAGTGTTAACCTCCAACGAGCAAAGAAGAAGCGATCTTGTCGATCCCGATCGGCCAAATCACAAGTGAAGATTTGAAGCAAAAAGTTCGGTTCAAGAATAGCCGAACTGAAAGAGGTGAAAGTTCAAGCCTAGGGTAACATCACGTATTTTCTTTGAACAAATGGCAAAGGCAGCAAGAACGGGAATACTATGAAGAGCAAAGGTTTATAGAAGAACGTCGGAGATATGAAGAAGAGGTGTATCGTAGAGAGCAAAAAGAGCACATAAGAGAGATGGAGCAGTCTCATTAGGGGTGTTCATTCTTTAAACATTGCTGGAATGAAGGCTTGAAGTTGCCTGCTAGAAACAATTGCCCTGAATGCAGCGATCGGTATTTCGAATACAGAGCGGTCTCGAGTCAACGCCGTCCGGTCCATGAAAGACTTGGAATGCGGTTTCACGAGGGCGATCAGCGCTTAAAAATGGACAGTTTTGAGAGTCAACAAAGAAAGAGGTTTACAGATCAACGTTGGACTCATTATAAAGGATACAACGGAGGGGAAGGCCCCCATGAATACGTCTAGCAAAAAGGACAATGGTGCCCTTCAGGACTGAGAAAGAGTCAAAAGAGGAGAGTCCAGTGTTTGAGAAACAAAGAACTAAAACAATTAGATGCTGAGGAAAAGCCGATATGGCGCCCTAAGAAGAAACCCGATGAGCATGGACCCTCGGGTGATGCATGTATGGCTTTCTTCCTCCCATCGAATTTATAGCTCCACGAAAACCAAGATGTCCAAGAAGAAATGTATTCCGATTTTGATGAGGCGAGTTTCAAGATTTGATGGCCCGGCTTGTATTGACACAACAAGGCGACTTTTCGACAAGCAGTCAAATATCGCCATTTGAAGCCACTTTATCCGAAAAGGATATGTCAGCGGTAAGCCCTCGACTAAGATGTTTGTTGATGGAGGGGCTGCCATCAATATCATGCCATATACTACCTTCAGGAAGCTTGGGATGACAAGTGAAGACTTGTTAAAAACCGATATGGTTCTCAGAGATTTTGCTGGCAATCCTTCTGACACTCGAGGAGCTGTACATGTTGAGTTGATGATTGGGTCAAAGACTTTGATCACTACCTTCTTTATCATTGATGGCAAGGGGGCATACAGTCTGCTTTTGGGAAGAGACTGGATTCATGCCAATTGTTGCATCCCTTCAACTATGTACCAAATTCTTATTCAATGGGTTGGAGATAACATTGAAGTTGTTCACGCTGATGATTCCGTAAGTGTTGCTGCTTCGAAGCCCGCTTATTGGGAATATGATGGCATTGATTGTTTTTCCGGTAAAGTGTGGGGAGAAGGTCCTGTGAATGTCTTTAACAGGGATCAACAGCCGATCCAAGCAGTCGGCTCCCACAGTAATTTTTAATGGGTAACCCAATCGATGGCAACAAAGGAAAGTTGGGGCATGGTTTTAAATCGTCCGACAAGTTAGAAGAAATAGATGTTGGTGATGATACTAAGCCAAGGCCGATGTACATTAGTGCAAGTTTGAATCCGGAGAATAGATCGCAGTTGATAGCTCTTTTAAAGGAGTTTAAAGATTGTTTTGCTTGGGATTATACAGAGATGCCCGGATTGGATCGTTCTATTGTTGAACATCGATTACCTATTAAGCCCTGGGCATATTGGTTTATTTGAATGGATTGTCATGACATTCGGGTTAAAGAATGCCGGTGCAACTTATCAACGGGCTATGAATTACATCTTTCATGAGTTGATCGGCAAAATCGTAGAGATTTATATTGATGACGTGGTGGTCAAGTCTAGAAACCATGAAGGGCATTTAGCCGATTTAAGGAAGACTCTGGAGTGCACTAGAAGACATGGTTTGAAAATGAATCCAAATAAGTGTGCTTTCGGAGTCTCGGCTGGTGAGTTTTTAAGATTTCTTGTTCATAAAGGAGGGATTGAAGTCGGGAAAAAGGGTATGGAAGCAATAGATAAAGTTGTTCCTCCAACTAATCTCACGGAGCTACAATCATTGCTTGGCAAGATTAATTTTGTGAGAAGATTTATATCCAATCTATCAGAGAGAGTCTTGCCTTTTTCTCCACTTTTGAAGCTCAAGAAAGATCAAGAGTTCATATGGGGTGACGTACAACAAAAGGCTTTTGATGAAATCAAAGAATACATTAAGGCGCCACCGGTCTTTGGTACCTCCACAACTTGACAAGCCTTTCAAGTTGTACGTGGCGGCCGATGGTCTAACAATAGGATCGGCCCTCATGCAAGAGTTTGAAGGAAAAGAGAGAGTAATAGCTTATCTTAGCCGAAAGCTATTGGATCCAGAGACAAGATATTCGGCTACAGAGAAACTTTGCTTGTGTGTGTATTACTCATGTACCAAATTTCGGCACTACTTGTTAAATGCCGAATGCGTGGTAGTTTCTAGTTTTGATGTAATAAAGCATATGCTATCGATGCCGATTTTGAATGACAGGATTGGCAAGTGGATTTTTGCTTTATCAGAGTTTGATTTAAAATATGAACGGCAAAAGCGGTAAAGGGTCAAATTATTGCTGATTTTATTACACAACATCGTGATCTTTCTATAGAGATGATAAGCATTGCACCCTGGGCTTTATTCTTCGATGGTTCATCCTGTAGCAAAGGTGGTGGTGCTGGTATTCTCTTGATTTCTCCATAGGGAGTAACCTTCGAATATGCTATTCCCATTGAATTTTATGTTACTAATAATCAAGTAGAGTATGAAGCATTGCTTAGAGGGCTTCGGCTTCTTATAGAGGTAAAAGTCGTTCTTTGTCGAAATCTTTGGAGATTCTCGAGCTGGTGATTAACCAATTAAGCTGGCCAATATGAGTGCAAGAATGACATATTAAGGGAGTATTATGAAGAATGCCGGGGAACTTTTGAAAAGCTTTTGAACGGTGACTTTACATCACATCCCTAGGGGGCACAATTGTTGACACTGTTAGCGTCAACTTTTACTAGGGCTTTTTTACCCGATGGACAACAAGATAACACACTAGTCTAGGGCTTTATCGACAAATTCCACGAGTTTTGCATGATACGTAATTTCGGGGTGATTTCGGAAAATTTGAAAAAGAGGGATTCTAACGCAAAATAACCACGAAACTTATCCGCCACGAAGGACATCACGGGAAGACTCGGGAAGACTCAGAAGACAGGAAGGAGCGAGGGGGCCGGAGCCGCCGGGTGGGGGCCGGCCCCACCATGGCGCCATGGCGGCGCCCCCGGCTAGGGTTTGCTCCCCTTGCGGAATGTTCATCCACCGCCTCCAAGGATGCATCTCGGCCCTACGTTACGTCGGTTTGATCTGCTGGCGCACGCGCATCCCAGGACTATAAATATGAGGGTAGACCCCCACGGAGAGAGCCAATTCATTATTCATCAAGGTCTCAAGTCATCAAGCATCAAGAGCCTTCAAGTTCATCAAGAGCCTTCTAGTTTATAGGATTAGCTAGCTAGATTAGAAGTAGAGGAGATCTAGTTCTTCATCGGATCTGGAGCCCCGGCGTGCGTGGCGGAGCGCGAGAGTTCGGTAATAGATCTAGTTCTTAATTACTTTATTGTATTCATTATTCAGATTAGGGAGACTTTACTCTAAATATATTCATATGTTCTTAATTGCAATAGTCATTGTTTACTTTGATTATATGTCTAGTTTAGTTACTTCGATCTTATTGAATTCATGTAATTGCTCGTATAGCGTTTATCCATATGTACAATGGGTAGATGATAGGCGATATGTAGACGTGGTAATGTGAACAAGGGTTCCCGATCTTCCGAAAGGTTCGGTAACTCTCGATTTGGCGAAAACGAGACACAAGTCGATCCGGCTTCGAGCAAAAGACGATCCGAAACCCCGCAATCGCGATACCACGTCTTCTCGGTTATCAACCGGCGTTGCGGTTGACCTCGCCAAGAAGGCTAATCCTTACCTGCGAATCGAAGAACACAAGCAAGAACAAGGAAGAAAGCAACCAATTTGCAAATGAATGATTAAGCTCACGAGTTGGGGTCTCACAAACCGATGAAACGGCGAAACTGTTCTTGACAGATTAATCTAAGCAAAACCCAACCCTAACTTGGGTGACGGCTACTATTTATAAAGAGTCTAAGGTCGTGCAAGACCCCCCCTGGACGCACCCTAATGGGTTCCAACTTCGATACAAGGCCCAAAGACCAAAATACGACGTCGCAGCGTTAGGACAGATTCTGGATGTCAACTTGTTTGGACGATTCCCGATGACTCCGGATGAATTTGGGCCTCCAACAAGACTCATTGGAAAGGTCTTTTCGTTATCTTTCTTTAGAGTCTAAGAACGTCCAATTCAAGTCGGATGCATCCTGGGCGTCCAATTTAGTACAGACTGCTCCTGGACTCCGAGACGGATTCGAAGTCGACTTGGTGCGGGCCTCCACCTTGACTTGAGCGCCCTTGCTGGTCCTTCACGCCTCCAAGCCCTCCTCTATGTATCTCCCGGTCCTCTCCATGATTCTTAATCATAATATAATCATTAGGTAGTAATCTATTCTCTAAATCATATAAAGAGTTACTTAGGAACGAGCTCACACTGTAAAATTTAATTGTCGCGCGCGAGCTCTTGTGATTGGACCTTGAATGTTCAGCGGAGGATCATTGAGTGTATCCGAAGGAGTGATGTCCTCATCATCCTCCCCCTCTTGAATTGGAGTCGTCCTCGACTCAAGCTCATCTTCTTCTCCCAAGTATGGTGTCAAATCTGCAATGTTAAAAGAAGGACTAACCCCGAACTCGGGTGGCAACTCAAGTTTGTATGCATTATCATTTATTTTCTCAATAACTTTATAAGGACCAGCAGCTCTTGGCATTAATTTAGATTTACGCAGCTCGGAAACCTATCCTTTCTCAAATGTAACCATACTAAATCACCCGGCTCAAGTTTAATTTCTTTCCTACCTTCACTTCCGGCAATTCTATACTTTTCATTCATCTTTTCGATATTTTCTTTAGTTGTTTCATGCAACTTACGAATAAATCCAGCACGTGCGCTAGCATCACTATGGGTTCTTTCGGTGGTAGGTAAAGGTAAAAGATCAATAGGAGCACGAGGGTTAAAGCCATACACTACCTGAAAAGGACTTACCTTAGTGGTAGAATGTGTCGCCCGATTGTAAGCAAACTCCACATGAGGCAAACATTCCTCCCACATCTTTAAATTTTTCTTCAAAATAGCTCTCAACATGGTGCCCAAAGTGCGGTTCACTATCTCTGTTTGTCCATCGGTTTATGGGTGACAAGTTGTAGAAAACAACAATTTTGTACCCAACTTATTCCATAGAGTGCGCCAAAAATGACTCAAGAATTTTGCATCACGATCTGAAACAATAGTACAAGGCATACCATGCAAGCGAACAATCTCTTTGAAAAAGAGGTCAGCAATAAAGACACGAACAATCTCTTTGAAAAAGAGGTCAGCAATAAAGACAGCATCATCACTTTTATGACAAGGTATAAAATGCGCCATCTTAGAAAATCGATCCACAACAACAAAAATGCTGTCCCCCCCCTCTTAGTCCTAGGCAATCCCAAAACAAGGTCCATCGAAATATCGGCCCAAGGAATAGAAGGAACAGGAAGAGGCATATACAAACTATGTGGATTCAAGCGAGACTTAGCCTTTTGACATGTAGTGCAGCGTGCCACGAACCGCTCAACATCTCTCCTCATCTTTGGCCAAAAGAAGTGTGTGGTTAACATATCCTCCGTCTTCTTAGAACCAAAATGCCCCATCAAACCTCCTCCATGTGCTTCACGCAACAACATTAGGCGAAACAGAACCAAGCTGGAATGCATAGGCGGTTAGCTCTAAACACAAAACCATCACTGATCACAAACTTGTTCCACGTACGTCCCTCTTTACAATTCAGCAACACATCTTTAAAAACAGGATCAAGCACATATTGTTCTTTTATTGATTCAAGTCCAAAAATTCTACAATCAAGTTGGGACAAGAAAACATAGCGTCTAGACAAGGCATCGGCAATCACATTATCCTTCCCCTTCTTATGTTTAATAATATAAGGAAAAGATTCAATAAATTCAACCCACTTAGCATGCCTACGATTCAGATTATTTTGAGAGCGAAGATACTTAAGCGATTCATGATCCGAATGTATAATAAATTCTTTAGGCCACAAATAATGACGCCACGTCTCTAAAGAACATACAAGTGCATACAATTCTTTATCATACGTAGAGTAATTAAGAACAGGACCATGCAATTTTTCGCTAAAAAGTACGCAATGAGGCTTACCTTCTTGCATCAAAACACCTCCAATGCCAACTCCACTAGCATCGCATTCTAGCTCAAAAGTCTTACCAAAGTTAGGAAGTTGCAGCAATGGTGCATGTGTAAGCTTGTCCTTCAAAGTGTCAAAGGACTCCTCTTGTGCCTTACCCCAATGAAACACCACACCTTTCTTTGTCAACTCATGCAA
>JADLZL010008061.1:0-61114 GCA_015844335.1 Chrysopogon serrulatus
AGAGCAAGTGGGAGGAAGAAGCCCTTGCTATATAGGTATATAGGCCCTCAGTCCACCTTTGGTGTGCTTAAAGTTGCTTCAGAATCCAGATTACTAGATTAGCATGTGTGGTATACTAATAATAACACATTAGAGAATTATCTCATTCTTTGGATACACGGTGCATGTGTAGTGGTGGACAAGAAGAGTAGGATCGGACATATCCAAGACCTTGTCGTCGAGTAAGCTAATAGCCCGGCCAAAAGCAGAGCAGAGCACCCAAGCGAAGAAGCGAGGTCGACGCACGCTAGAGAAAAAGCTATTCTATTCATCACGAATAAACTATAATATAATCAACGAGGGTTAGCATCATGTTCCCCTTTTTTCTAAAAAAAATGGGGCCTTGCCTTTGTGCCTACCTTACAATCAAAGGGACACACCTTTTTGTTTTAATTTTGCGTCGTCGGGTCCGATCCGTCCTTGCTGCTTTAATTTAGGCCGCCTTTTCCGTTCATTATCTCTCGCTTGCATTGCTCCCAACAACACAAACGAAACCCCAACCCCCAATCAAGAACCAAAAGATGGATCGATGGACCAACAACGCGTGCATACAAACAATCACAATACGCAACAAGAGTTGCAATGATCACGGAGATACGTACGTTCGTAGTCATGGGGAAACCATTAAGCGCTATCCATGACATATATATTGGCATGATTTGAGAGCACAGGATATTTTACTATTGGATTAGAAAAACTATTGCAATGTGCTAGAGCTAGTGGCACACTTTCTCTCTGTCACACACACACACACACACACACACACACACACACACAAAAACAAACAAACATTGCTTGCTTGCATTACGGTTGCCGGCACCTACCGTCCTAATCTATGCATGCGTGCACCCGTCCATGCGCATCGTCCACTCGCACTCGGTTTGCGGGTTGCTTCGTCTCCGTAGGGATGAGAGCAAATGATTGGGCGGGCACCGCCGCCCCCACACCCCGCACCGCACGGAATCGATCATGCGCCAGCATAGCCAGCCAAATCGTTATATGTACTCGTCTGTGTCTTCCTCGATATACTCCCTCGCTCCATAAAAGAATCAAATTTCAGAATTATATTAAGAATCAAATTTTAGAATTATATTGAGACAAATTTTTTGATCTTTGACCGAGTTTTTAGAAAAAAACCATTAAGATTACACATGGGCCCGCGATATATGATGGTGAGCTGAGAGCTCCGAACGGTCCGTACGTGGCGGCATATGTGCATGGAGTGAGCACCAAGTGGTGGTGGCTTTTTAACTGTAGTCCGGAGCTGATGGCATGGCAATGGCTCTAGTAGCTAGCTAGCTGCTAGATGGGAGTACGTAGTACACTAGTAGCGGTTGGTGGTTACTAATAAGGTTGAGTAAAGCTCAAGATGAGACGAAATGGAGCTAGCGGGAAATGAATGGATTGAAGCAGCAATCATGCATATGATGCATGGGCAGGACACATAAGGACGGGATCGGAGTCGTCCGTCCGTCGGCTAGTGATCGTCTGACCATCGAGTGAGTGAGCTAATGCTGAGCTAATTAAGCTACTCCTACTCCGGCCAGTCGATGAGTAGATAGAGAGACAGATGGTGGGGAATCGATCCATCATTTTTGGGCGCTACTTTGCTTTGCATTGGGGTCGATCGCGAAACAAACAAGCCTAGCTAGAATGATGCTCGCTTGCTTTGCTCCTTCCATCGACAATATATGCTTGTTGTGTCCTCTTTTTTTTATCGTCTAACTAATAACTAACCTCTCGAGATCACCAGGACACGTACGGATGTGTGTACATCACAACTGGTACAACTATTATTGCTGCGTAGGATAGATCGATAGATAAATTAGATACCAAAATAGATCGATGTGCGCACGATCGATCGAATGGGCAAGGATCGATCAGGCAAAGGTCGCCGGCGCACTTTCTTGTTCTCAAAGTTTCCCCTAGTAATCTATATGTCCTCATTGAGTAAGCTAGCCCCCCACGGGTGAAGAATTTGCATTTGCTTTGCCCCTGGCCCTGGCCTGCATCTGCATAAACAAAAAAGGGAGATGCCTGCCTGCCCAGGGTATGAATTGTATGCCTGCTGGTCCCATATCGCCATGCATTCGCCCCGGATTATTCGGGCTAACAACCAGCCTTGCAAGGACCATGCATGTAATTTGCACATTTCCTGCTTGTCCGTATTGATATAGTGGAGTGCTAGCATATATTGAGCTGCACGTACGCGCCAACAAAGTTGCGCTCCACGCTTTCAGTGGATAGCTACATCATACATCAGAGAATAATAACAAGGGCAGTTGTTTTTTTTGGCTAATTATGGCTTGAAACAAGAGAGGATTACAACTTCGACTAGAAATACTCATCTATGTTTTAGTATGATACTTTTTCCAGTACATAGTACCTGTAAGGCATATTTTGGCAGGGATTCAGCTTCTTTGAAGAAATATCCATTGTCTTTGGATTTGGGCAACAAAATAAGCATTTCCACATTACTTTGTCGAAGTCAATAAATTACATTACCAAATTATTAAGAGGAAATAAATTATCCACCACAACCATCATGCAAAAAAAAAAAAAGAAGAAAAATGCTTGTACCTATTCTGAACCTTGTACCTATTCTGCCATGTATCACCAACCGTGTCATTATTAGAAAAAAACATGAAACCAATAAAAAAGAGAAAAAACTTCTGTTTTGACCAAATTACCAAAACATCGACGAACTCGTCATAGATTCCAAATATGAAGGTAGCGGTTCAGTTGTACTATGGTTGACTAATAACATGATATATAGCCACACGATTTTTGCGAGCCCGCCGTTTAATAAGTCTGTAAAGAGAGAATCTAAAAAAGGTTCTCCAATTAAATTGTTCTTTCTGGTTTATAGAATAGAATCTGAGAGGCATTTAATTTGGTTCTAATAACTCTAGATCATTAGATCTTTGGGATTCTCTTGTTTCTCCTATTGGAATCAGTTTTGTTTGCTAGTGGTTCTAGGTTTACACATGCTCTCTCCATACTGTTAATTCAAGTCCTTTTGGATAAGACTTAGATCAAACATTAAGAATATAAATCAAAAATAACTTTTAAGTTGTTAAGTTTGAAAATGCAAAAACCATATAAATAGATTTGTCTAGAAAAATGCTTTTATAAAAAATATACATATATCACTTTTTAGTAAATATTTATATAAAAATAATAAATCAAAGTTATGCTTTGAAGACATTTGTCGCTGTCTAAAAACGACTTGAATTACCAATCTAGAGGGAGTATATCTTTTGGCATTTACACCTCTCAATTTCTGTAAGTATATTTGTATTTGACATCTAATGTATTAAGCGTTGAAATTTGTTCCCAGAATTCTTCACTAAATCCTCCGAGATATATCCCACTAACTAAGGTTTGCCTTGTTCTCCTTAAAAAAAAAAGGATGAAGAGGGTCCTTAGATTGCCCATCAATCAAGCCATGCCAAAAAAAAAAAAAGACGAAGAAAAAAAAAAAAAAACAAACAGAGCACCAACTGAATAACCGAAGCGTTCAGTGATGAAGCGAGAGGACAGAAAAGGACACGCGGCTCAGCAGTAGCCGCGTCAATGGGCACGAGCGCCGTGGCGGGAAGGAAGCCAGTGTGCTTGCTCCAGCTCCAGTATAAATTCTCTGCCGGGAAGACGATGCCGCACACCCTCACCTCAGCACCTGCCTTCCTTCCCAATCACCAATCGCATTCGCATTCTCCGTCCGCGACCCAATCCAATCCAATCCAGGTGCCGACAGACCAGGGCAAACAGAGAAGCCGACGTCGAACACGCAAATGGCCACCGCCTCGCTCGCACGGCTCGATCAGACGCTGCAGCTGCCGTCCCCGCCGGCAGTGGCGTACACCGGCGGCTCCGACCGCCTGAGCCAGGAGATCTTCTCCATCCTCGAGTCCAACTTCCTGTTCGGCGCGTCGTCGCCCCTGGAGGGCGGCGGCGCGTGCTCCTCCGCGGGGCGCGTCCGCGTGCTCTCCATCGACGGGGGCGCCGACGGCGGCGCGCTCGCCGCGGCCGCGCTGGTCCGCCTGGAGCGCCGCCTGCAGGAGCTCTCCGGTAACTCCGCCGCGCGCGTCGCGGACTTTTTTCGACCTGGCCGCCGGCTCCGGCGCAGGCGGGTTCCTCGCGGCGGCGCTGTTCGCGTGCCGGATGCCCGCCGAGGCGGCGCGCGAGTTCGTGGCCAAGAACCGCAGGCTCCTGTCCGGGGGCGGCGGCGGCGGCGGGGGCCGGCCTGCTGTCGTCGTTCCGCCGCCCCGACGCCGCCGCGTTCCGCAAGGTGTTCGGCGACCTGACGGTGCGCGACGCCGCGAAGCCGCTGCTGATCCCGTGCTACGACATGGCGAGCGCGGCGCCGTTCGTCTTCTCCCGCGCCGACGCCGTGGAGGCCGACGCGTTCGACTTCCCGCTGTGGCAGGTGTGCGCGGCGGCCTGCGGCGTGGGCCCCGCGGAGGTGGCGTCGCTGGACGGGCGCACCAGGCTGCGCGCTGCCGCGGCAGGGGCGGCGGGGGCCGGCGGCGCGTCCGCCGCCGTGGCCAACCCGACGGCCGTGGCGCTCACGCACGTGCTCCACAACAAGCGCGAGTTCCCCTTCGCGGCCACCGCGGGCGACCTCGTGGTGCTGTCCCTCGGCGGCAGCGCCGCGCCGCCGCCGCCGCCGCCTCGCTCGCCCGCGCCTCGTCCTCCAGCCTCCTGCGCATCGCCGGAGCCTGCCAGGCCGACATGGTGAGATGACCATTTCTAGCTAGCTCGAACACGACAGCAGCAGCAGCAGCAGCTGGAACGAAATGGAATGGACAGCGCAGGTCTGACTGACACTGACATGGTTCTTGGCAGGTTGACCAGGCCGTGTCGATGGCGTTCGGGGAGAGCCGGGCGACGAACTACGCCCGCATCCAGGGCAACGGCATCGCGGCCGGCTCGACGGCGGAGGCGGCGCTGGCGGAGCGGTGCGTGGAGTCGGTGCTGTTCCGCGGCAAGAAGCTGATGGCGCAGAGCAACGGCGAGCGGCTGGACGGCGTGGCGGAGCAGCTGGTCCGTGAGCACCACCGGCGGCTGGAGAGCAAGACGCCCGTGGTGCTGGTGAAGCCCTCCCCGCGACGCCGCGGACGTCGTCGTCGTCCGCGTCCACGCTCATCACCGTGTCCACCGCCAACTCCTCGTCGGAGTCGCCCTGAGGAGAGACTGCTGCTGGCACGACGACCGACCGAGCCAAGACGACTTTAACTAGCGTGGCTTTGTTTTCCTTTTTTAAATTTATTGGTTCGTTGGGTTTCTAGTAGCTTAGTGCGGCGCCGGCGCCGGTGCTCGGGGTTTTGATTGCCTGCCGGCGCCGCCTGCGCGCTCCGCCTCCCGGTCCCGGCCGCCGCCGAGAGATGAAGGAGGGCTGTCGAGCGGCGAAGGCGCCAGAGATTTGTGTACGTACTCGTAGCTGCTAGGAAGGAGATGCACAGCTAGCACAACGCTGCTGCCTGATCTGTGTGTGTGTATGTCTGTGTGCCCGTGTGCGTGTGCTGTGACTGCCAACGCAATGTACGTACTCCCTCCGTCGAGTATGTCGTCCGGGAAGCGTGTTTGTGAGGAGGACACGGTTTTCCAACGACAAAATCCATGGGACAGAGGAGTACGTACGTAGAGTGCCCGGAGCTTGGATTGCAATGTGATGATGATGATGATGCTACTGTACGTCAGGGTGGCGTTTACTGATCCACACATCTCTTCCTTGTCGTTGGTGTCCTGCGATGCCGATTGTTCCTAGGTTAATTGATACACTGTTTTCTAAAAACGACTAATTTTATATGAGAGTAAAACACTGTTTTAGCTGGCTGATAAACTAAGCCGGCTCATAAGCTAAGTGAACAGAACCGGAGTCATCTGGCAAATTGGTAGTAATGGAGTATTTTCTCCTCCTCTCTTTTTTCTTTTTCACGTCGTGCGTGCGCTGATGAGCCGGACAGTACTCCTACGTATCTGACAGAGGAGCCCGTACTCATTGGTGATCGCCATGAATGTGCTCAGCTGCGACTGGCGGCATCTTGGAGACCCGACATGCTCTGCCGACCGACACCGACAAACATCATTCATGTCTTGGCACGGAACGTAAAAGCGGAAAAGGCAGTCTTGATGGGCCGGGCTGCACTTCCGCGCCCCAGCTTTTTACATTACAAGTGGAGAGGCATCCAACTAGGCCCAAAAAAGTAGGAGTACAAGAAGAGGAACACTCCAGATCCATAGCAGTAATTTCGGCTCAGATCTTCACGTTCGGCCCAGATCCATAGCAGAATTTTTTTGGTCCGAAAGTACTCTCCGGAGGAGGAAAATGTTACTGGAGATCATCTTCTTTTTCTCTCCTGATCTTGGTGGGAGAAAATATCCCCATATTCGTGGAAATCGTGAAAACCATTAGAAAAACATACTTACAAGTTTTTTCCTATAAAAAATTGAAGCTATATGCACATCTAACCGTGCAACTATAGATGCACCTTTTCACAAAATTTAAGATTCAAAATCAATCCAGAAAACATCATATAAAAAAAACAGATTCTTGGTTCATAAGCACTAGAGGAATATGCATATCAAATTTGTTAGTTTTATAGGAATTTTTGTAAAACGATTTTGAATCTCAAATTTCTGTGACGATGGATGTTTACAGTTTCAAAAATTTTAAAAACTCCCAACTGTATATTTAGAGGGCTTTCACAGTTCCACCGACTGGGGGATTTGCACCCAATATTTTCCCACCTATAAGTTGAAGGCGATTTGAATGAAGGTAAACAAAATCCTAGCTTCACATCAGAGCAGAGAAAGTCATCGTTCAGCAAGGATGCAAACCAGGATTCTAAACCTCTACCTGTGCAGCTGTGCTCGGCGAAATTTCCCATATCTGTCGCTGGCAGCTGAAACCAGTTTGCCATTGTCCTCCTCACTTTGCAACAAGCCCAAAAACATGCGACGGGATATCTTCAACCTAGGGAAGCCGAGAAACAGAGCCCAGTAACCTAAAAAGACTGTTTTTAGCTCTCAACTTCAATTTGTCAGCTGGATCGCCCAACAACCAAAAACACTTATGCCCCAACTTTTTTTTTCTGATCACCATCTCCTTATTTTAAAAACACAAAGGTATATTTTTTGGAAGAGGAAAGGTGAAGATTTGACCAGTGCGTGCCGCAAAACAATGCAATGTAGCCGTCAATCCGTGACAGCAAAAAGAGCACAACTCCAGACTCAGTGACCAGTGGTTTGCCCTAGGAATGAGGGAACTTATCTTCAGTCAGTTCAGGGCTTCAGGCTCCATGTGGTCTTGTGTGGACTGTATCAATCTCTACATGTAGTACTGCTCTATCCTTGCTAGCGACAGCATGCATATATCTTCAACCTAGGGAAGCCAAGCCGATCGAGAAACAGTCGTTGAAGAAGACCACCGCCAACCACTAGTCCACGTCCAACGTACAAGCAGAAATCTGCAGAGGTCATCATGCTATCTGCCGTCTGCACGCTGGAATTCATTCAGAATCGTCATTGCCCGTCTCTCTCTCGTCCGATCGAGGAGCAAGCTGTGACGCAGAGTGGGCTGTAACGAGCAAGCAGGTGCTCTCTTCAGTCGTCTCTCCGAGAGCGAGACATTCTAGAAGAGAGAAGACTCCAAATTGCTTGTGCCCGGGGGAGCAGCAGCAATAGCAACTGCAGTTTAGCAGCTACTCCTGCAAACCTCCAGCTACTACTCCTGCTGATTTGCAGTTTGAGTAGAATAGGTAAGAGTCTCTCCGATGCTGCACGACCATTGATGGATCCTGCTCAGTGCTCATCACTCATCAGTGAAGCAGAGTTTGGTGCAGACAACAGTACTACTGCTGATTTGCGACCATCTTTTAAGCGGACATCAAATGATTCATTTCAACAAGTTACTACTCCTACCTCCATTCCTTTTCAAAATTTAAGTTTATTCTGTTTTCATACATATTTTTTTTTTAAAAAAATGGAAAAACTAAAACGCTGACCGAAGGACGACATGGTAGCTGATTAATCCGCAGACCGCTGGCTAGTAAGACGATGATACGACTGCTACTAACAAATCTTTAGTGTACTCGATGGGCACGAAAAGGATCGGAGGTGACAGCAACATATATAGTATTATATTTATTATGCAAGTAAAGTCTAAACGAGATGTTTTGGCTGGACTCGATCCAAATGGCGTTATACGTCACAAACAAACCTTGTAGACGACGTTCTCCATGGGACGGAGGGAGTACGTCCACATCTATCGGCCATCGCCTTCGGTTCCTGGAACCTCTCTTGGATATCAGTCAGCTTAACCAAAACGTCGCGTGTGCTACGACTCTGCCACGTCATCCACTCGTTTCTTGGTCGTCGTTACTATCTTGGATGTAGTACTAGTACATAAAAAACAATCCAATTCTAGCTTTAAATCTAGACAAGTACGTATTTTTGTGACAAAAGAGAGTAATGTTTATTATTCTAAGTATGTTTCTTATATTTAATTATTTCCCATAATGGTTCTTCCTTTTAAGATGCTTTTAGAGGTTATGCTAATAACTGAACTAAAATAAATCATCGATCCTTAAACTTATTTCATGGTGTCATCTAATCTAACTCCCAACTATAATTTGCACATTTAGATCCACTAATTTACTAGGTGATTCACTAGAGATCTAGACATCTCTATTAGTATGAATCAGTTTACTTAGCATGTACATGATGCCATCACTAATTCATTAATTGTCCACATCAGTGTTGTTCATACATAAAAGTTCTAGTAGGACCCACATGCCACCCCCTTTAAATCATGTCTTTCTTAGGCCACTCTCAATGAAAGTTTCACAAAGTTTCATCGGACATAACATTGTATTAATGAAGAGAGACATTGTAAAAGTTTTATGAGAGTATAAATAGTTTCATGGGGATGAAACTCTTCTGCGTTGTTTTTAAAATCTAAATGTATTACAAAATGTGCCATGAAATTCCCACTAAGACTGCTCTTAAAGATGGCCATGCTGACTCACCACATAGACAACCACCTGCATGTCAATTAGTGGCATTTGCACCTAGAGTGGCATAAGTAACAGGTTTAGCGATTTAGATATGTAAATTAATAAATTAGGGACTTAGATGAGATACCAAATAATGTTAGGGATCAATAGTGAAGAAACTTACTTAGTAAACTAAATAGGGTCGTTTGGAGACCCTTAGGGCATCTCCAGTTCTTCAAAAAAATAATTGATAAATCAATGATTTTCTTTTTTTTGAGTAAAATTAATGAGTTTCTGAAGCGGCTAAAAAATGTTGGGAATTTATTTGTTGGGTTCCTCCAATAGTCTTCAAAAATAATTTTACATCAATAATTTTAAATTATTTTTAAATTACTCCAACCACCTTTATACTTCTTTGTCACTTGTACATTTGTATTAGGAGTTGAGATAGATAGTTGTTGGAGAATTTTTTTTTTTATCTCGCTAAAAATCAGAATTAGGAGTGGATCTTGGAAACTTTTGGAGATGCTGAGCAGCACCTCTAAATGTAATGGGGGTATTAATAGCGTGGCCTTACATATATATTGCACCAGGTCAAACCGCTTTTCATGTTGAAGAAAGTTGTAGAGATTGCGATTATATATGTTGCTGGCTGCCAATAAATATGCACATGCCAGCTGATCGATTGCGTCACGTCACCTTCGAGATTATTAGGAAAAAGTAAACACACATCAATATAGTAATACACACATGATGCAACAGCTCGTGTTGTCGATTAGATTATTAATCCAACCCGTTGGATGCATGGTTAACTAGTGTGAATTGATGGAGCACAAAAAGGGGAATGATTTTTAGTTTGGCCGGACGCTCCAAAAGGCGCCAATATCCTCCATTGCCTATATACCTATAATGTTGGATGATTGTTTTCTAGAAGCTCTCTGTCAGCACCCCGGCTGCTCCGGACGCACCAACAGGCTCGCCTCCCGGCTCGCCCATTCCAGCCCGGCCCAAGAGGCAGTACAAGCCCAATGCTCGCTACAACGGCCCATCCTGGGTGGCGTAGAGACATAGTATATGTAACAGAGAGAGGGAGGAAGAGAGGCACGAACAAGAAATGTATCAAACGATATTCTGAAATTAATCATTCGTCTTAGCGCTATTCCTGTTCTTCTTCCTGCTCTGCCTACCTTTTCCCCTTTCCCAAGTTAGCTCCTCACACTCTCGTAGCTTATTACCATCGGAAACGTGGTTCATTCGTCAGTCATCACATGTATATACGTACCTCTATACCATACCACTACTATCTGCTACTAAAATTGGCTTCACATTGGTCAAATCTACGCTCACACGCGTGCTGGTTTTTTTAGCTTATAGATGCCGTGTGGTGTGTTCATGTGTTCATTTGTGCTCGTAATAGAGATATCTGCGTTTAATATTTATATTTATATATCAGGTACTTCATCCAACTTAATTAATAAAACATTTGATTTTTTACACTAAATTTTACCATTTATTTTATTTAAAAAAATTATAAAATATTATTTTTTTTGTCGTAGCTTGCTTTATCAATGTAGAATGATTTAAATTTTATTACGTCTACATAAATTTATAAAAAGATAGCAGTGCTAAGGTCTCTTTAGATGCACTCAATTAAAAAGTTTAGCTAGCTAAAATTTTAAAGTATAATTTTTAGCTAGCTAAAAGTTTCTTAACTAAACTTTAGTGAAGGTGTTTGGATGCTCTAACTAATAGATTCATTTAAATTTTAGCTGGCTTTTTAGCTCAATGAAAGTAGCTAAACCCAGCTAAAGTTTAGCTTACTCCCTCCATCCCAAATTATAAAACGTTTGACTTTTTTGACACCAAGTTTGACCGTTCGTCTTATTCAAAAAAATTGTACAAAAATAGTCAAATTTCAGTTATTTTGAAGGCAAAAGAAGTGATATTTTGCAAAATTTTTTGAATAAACGAGTGGTTAAATTTAGTATTAAAAAAGTCAAACGTCTTATAATTTAGAATGGAAGAAGTACTATTTTAGTTAGGTTATTTAGATTCCTAGTAGCCAAATTTAGCCAGTTAAAATTTAGCATATATATTCAAACAGACCCTTATATCCTCTGTCAAAATTTAAACCAGTCGTCTCCTTGGTGAGGTCAATCTCAAGTTCTCAACTCGTCTCAGCCGACTCCGAGTTCCAGCTCAGGGCTCACCAAACCGGAGCATTCTGCGGTGGCCCCGTGGTGACGCCACCCGGCCCCCGACCCCACCGATCCGGCCCAGAGCCCGCGTCCCGGCCCCGGCCACCGCCGGCCCGCTCGCCCGCCCGCTCGCCGAGTCAACGGCTTGACTGCGCCCGCCATGCTCGTAGTATACGAGTACAATCCTTCCGCCCTTCCCTGTCCTCTCCTCTCCTCTCCCCCATCCATCCCGCATTGCAGAAGCCGAAGAAACTTCCAAGTCCAAGAAAAAAGCTGCCACCTTTAACTCGATCCCCTCCCTCCCTGCCCGTGCTCGTGCGGCGGCGCCGAAGCCGGAGCCGGAGCAGAGTGCCTCTGGCCAGCCCCGGCTACTTGCTGCGGCGCGCTATTTCGGTGGTTTTGTGCCACGGTGGAACTGGAACCGCCCGGGCTGCCCTGTCAGGATCACCAAGCTTGAACAAGTTCAGTTGTGCTTTGGCGGTTGGATTCGATCGCCTCCCGCCGCGCTTCAGGTCAGTCTCGCCGTCTCGTTGAGTTTCATGGGGAAGATCCCTCTCGCCTTTTCTTTCCTTTCTGTGTTGTCTTGATCCTTGTCTTGCTGGCCTGTTGCGTAAATCCTTGCTTGTGGCCCTTGTTGGGCACGGGATTATTAGGCGACACAAACACTGATTTTTTTTGTCTTTGATCGATCAACGCCGCCTAACTCAGACCAATTACTTGATTACCTGATATATAGTCTCTGGACAGAACGCCTAGTAAAGAGATTTTAGTTCTGAATTTCTGATCCCAACTCTGGATGTCGTCAGTATAACAAGTACTGTAATTGTCAGCTTCCGATGAATCATCACGCCATGCCTGGATTCTATGCACAGTACAAATGTGCAGATTGAAGCCAATCATGCATCAGTTGCTCGCAGTAATCAATTGGTTGGATTGGATGCCAGCGCATATATAGTACTAGTATTTCTATTCGTCATTATTCTGTACCTTGGGCCGTAACCCGTTGCTGTGCTGCTGCACGGGGTGTTATTTATTACTCACAACAACAATCAGTTACATAAGCAATGACTTACAGGTTGCACACGTCTTTTGTCTACTGAAGCATTTCTTTGAATTGGTGGGTTGTCTTCTTGGCTGTTTATTGGAAGAATGAACCGTGTATGGCGATTTTTTTTCTCCAAAATATGTTAGTTGTGTTAGGGAAGGAGTCTGATGTTGATGCCTATCTAACTATTATAGGAGATATTTTGAATTAGACAAAGGCTGTAGTGGGCCTAGCCTACCGTGTTTGATCTTGATCGTATTATTATTGTCACCTGAATTGGCACTAAAAGCCAAATACTGAAATACCAACGTCTCAATCAATGGTCATCAATGAGGTTGATGACACCTGTGCCACGGTGCTAGTTTGTTTTGTGAATGAACATAGGATACGGGTGATGAAACCACTGCTTTGTGCATCAGTGGTTTTCCTGCTACTGTTTTGTTCGTACTACTTGAACTGCATTTGAATTATGTGGGCAACACCTAGCAGAAAAAAGGGTTCTTTGAATTATTGCCTCCTGAATTGGTACTATCTAATGACATGATATGGGTGATGAAACCACTGCTTTGAATTATTGTCACATGAATTGGTACAACAAGTGAAATACCAAAGTCTCCAATAAATAGTCATCGATAAGGTTCAGTGATCTGCAGACATAAGTAGGCTAGATCACTGAACCTTTTGTGAATCAACAGTAGGATAGGGGTGATGAAATCGTTGCTTTGTGTATCAGTGGTTTTCCTGCTCCTGTCCATGCTTCGAGTGTACTTTGAATAATGTGGACTCCTTGGGGAAAAAGAACTATGTGGTCAACAGAACTTAGGAATCTGGTGGGTGGGAGTGGGATTGTGATATTTGTATAGCATAAAAAACAGTAGGTGTGGACATAATTTATGCAACCTTATGGAACTCAAGAGAATTTCTTTTTGCAACAGCATCTCTATGGCTGTTTGGTTGGATCTATTCTGAGCACTATATTTGAGATTTTGACATGTTTGGACCATATGGGACATATAAGAAGAGGAAACTCCTGCTTTTCAAAAAAAAAAAAAAAAAACCCTACTATTCTATAGATTGCAATTCTGAACCCTCTGGAACCCCCCAAACCACGCACCCCACCACACAAAAAAGGGAGAAACTTTTGTTTTCTAACTATAACACACATATCACATAACATACTGTTTTAGTGAGGTTCTAATTATTTTTGTTATTACAAACCTACAATATACTGTATACATAGATTCCTGCTATATACTGCAATTGTGGAAAATTAATTTTTGCCAATATACATTTTCTAGATTTTTTAGAAAAGGATATACGCTTTCTAGTGATTAGTAGCATTTAGTTTCTGGCTTTTTACTTGGTCTCCATTTTTTGTGAACCATGAGTTTTGCTTTCGTTTTTATTGTTGCAAGTTGCCTAGTGTATTGTGTGTATACTGCTACTTCAAGCATAAGCAGAACCTCTGTTCATGTCCTCATGTTTCAGGATCTGAACTATCTGTTGGAGTATGTGTGTATTAGGCCCATGAGACTAAGCCCATGAGGCCCATGTATGAGACTATATGGTCTAGGGTTATGCCCAATAATGAAATAATCAGAAATTCCAACATGGTATCAAGCTAGGGTTAGGTTTTCTCCTTCCTCCCCCCCCCCCCGGCCGCCACCTTGCCGGCGCGCCGCCGCCGCCGCCATGGCCTGGTCGGCCGCCTCCTCCTCCCCTCCAAGCTACTACTCCTTCTTCCCTCCCCTTCCCTCTTCTTCCGTGGGCGTGGTGGCTGGGAGCGCGAGCCACGCCCGCCCGTGCCGCCACCTCGCTGGCCGCCGGCTGGGGCCTCCTCAAGCCGCTAGCCGCGGGCCTCCAGCAGCCGGCCGCGGGGGCTTTGCCCCCGGCGGGCGCCCCAGGCGCGCCGCGCCCGGCGCGGCACCCCAGGGCGCGGGCGGCCCGGCTCCACTACCAGCGGGGGGGGTCCAGAACATTGAACCTCGTCCCGCTCCCCCGAGCCGAGTCGCCCTCCTACGCCCGCTGGGCGGATCTGCACTCCTCACCCTCCGGCGCTACGCCCCGGCGACCACGCCCTCCTCGCCCCCTGATTTGCGCCCGTAACCTCGGGCGTGGTTCCGCCCTGACAAAGATCGTCCCAATCCCGGATCAGCCGGGACTATCTCCCTCGAGCTCCACGACATCGTCCGCAACGCCCGACGCCGCCGCCGGAGCCCGGATGGCACTCGAGGGCCAGTTCCTGGGCAATGCCGAGGCCCGGGCACTTCGTCTCGATGCGAGCTTCCGCAACTTCGTTCAGGGTGACCTCTCCGTCAGCGAGTACTGCCGCCGGATGAAGAACATGGCGGACTCCCTCGGGGACCTTGGCTGGCCCGTGGAGGACCGCATCTTGGTCCTCAACGTCCTCCGGGGGCTCAGCGACCGCTACGGCCACCTCCGCTCCGTACTCACCCGGCAGCGGCCCTTCCCCACCTTCCTCGAGATCCGGGACGACCTTGCCCTGGAGGAGCTCACTCAGGGTGTCCCGCCTGCGCCCGTCTCTACGCCGGGGTCCTCGACCTCCTCGTCTGCTCTTGCTGCCCTACCACCGCCGCGCCCAACTCCTCAGCCGCTGCCGTCCCTTCTGGTCCTCCTCCTCTCGGGCCGCGGGGGGTGGGGGGCCGTGGTGGTGGTCGTCGCAGATTGGGCGTGGGGGGGGGGCTCGTGGGGGGCTGTCGTGGGGCCAATCAGCTCCACCGGCTCCACTACCACCACGAGACGCCCCCGGCCATCCTTCCACAACCCATGGTCAAGGCGCATCTCCATGTGGCCCTTCAGGGGCCCCGGTGGTGTGCCTCGCCCGCCCGGCCGCCATGCTCACCGGGTGCTCCTCCCGGGTTCCACCCCGCGCTCTCCGGCGCCCGTGCCTCCCGGTTGGAGCCAGGCGGACTTGGCACACTCCTTCAGCACTATGGGCCTGACACCTCCTGTCGGCCCAGAGTGGATCGCGGACTCGGGGGCTACCTACCACACCACCCCCAACCCCGGTATACTCTCGTCCATTCACCCTCCTTCTTCCTCTCACCCTTCGTCCATTATGGTCGCAAATGGTTCGTGTCTTCCTGTCACTTCTGTGGGTGCTACCGGCACTCATGGCTCCTTTCGTCTTCCTGATGTTCTTGTTGCACCTTCGATGGTTCACAACCTTCTTTCCATTCGTCGTTTTACAGCTGACAATTCTTGTTCTGTGGAGTTTGACTCTTCTGGTCTTACTGTGAAGGATTTGGCTTCCCGGCGTCCTCTGCTCCGATGTGATAGCACGGGGCCCCTTTACACTCTTCGCTTCCCGGCGTCTGCCTCGCCTTCTTCGCCATCTGATTTGTCAGCTGCTTTCGCCGCCACTACCTCTTCCACTACTTGGCACCGGCGCCTCGGCCATCCTGGACGTGATGCCCTGATGCAGCTCAGTCGTAGTTCCGATATTCGATGTACTCGGGCTCACGATGAGCATTTGTGTCATGCGTGCCAACTGTGCCGTCATGTTCGTCTTCCTTTTCATAGTTCTTCTTCTCATGCGGCTCGCATTTTTGATCTTGTACATTGCGACCTATGGACATCTCCTGTCATCAGCATTTCTGGTTATAAGTACTATCTTGTGATTGTTGATGATTTCTCTCATTATTCGTGGACCTTTTCCTTTACGTGCCAAGTCGGATGCTTTTCCTGCGATTCTCCACTTTTTCGCTTGGGTGTCCACGCAGATTCGGCCTCACCATCAAGGCCGTCCGGCGACAATGGCCGTGAGTTCGATAACTCCACCTCTCGTGCCTTCTTCTTCTCTCTCACGGTGTCATTTGCGCATGTCTTGCCCATATACCTACTCTCAGAACGGCAAGGCTGAGCGCATGATTCGCACCACCAATGACACCGTGCGCACCCTTCTGCTTCAGGCGTCACTTCTTGCTCGCTTCTGGGCTGAGAGTTTACACACCGCCACCTATCTCCTAAACCGTCTTCCTTCCGCTGCTTGCTCAGCTCCCACACCACACCACGCTCTCTTTGGTACCCTCCCGATGCGATCACCTTGAGTCTTCGGGTGTGCGTGTTACTAAACACCACGCCCACCGCTCGCACAAAGGCTGGCTCCCCGATCGACTCTCTGTGTCTTCCTCGGGTACTCCCCGGATCATAAGGGGTACCGATGCTTTGATCTCACCTCGTCGGGTCCTCATCTCGCCATGTGGTGTTTGATGAGTCCGTCTTCCCGTACTCCACCACCATACCCACCTCCAGCTCGGTCGACCTCTCCTTGTTGTTTCCCAGCGACGACACGGTGGTCGAGCCACCTTTACGGTTGTCTCTACGGTACCGCTACCAGCTCGACACCTACCGGTGACTCCTCCAGCCCTGCTCCCTGCCCGGGCATCGGGGCTCCCCTGCCGGGCCGGCCCGTCACTTTTGCACCACCGGCGGGTCCCGAGGCCGTCGACTCGGCACCACCTGCGCGCTTCGCCCGGCCGGCGCTTCGTCTACCAGCGCCGTGCAGACAGCGCCGCCACCGCCGCCGCCGTCTTCGGGGCGGCCCCGTCCTGCGCGCGCAGCGGGTCCCAGGCTGTCGACTCCGGCCCCGCTGCGCGCCGCCCGCCCGGCGCTTCGTCTACCCGGCGCCGTGCCGGCCAGCGCCGCCCGCCCGTCACCACGGTGGCCCCCTCTTCGCCCGGTCATCTACTACACCGGCGGCTTCCTCCCGGCGATGGCGCCGCCCCGCCCCGCGACCCCGGCTGCCGTGTCGTGACACCGGTGTACCACCCACTGCTTCTTCACCGACACCAGCGTCATGTTCACCATATGGTGACACGGCACGCCGGTTGGTACCCCCGCAGCCCCGGGCTCTTTGCGGCGATGTCCGGCGACTCGCGCGGTCTCTCCGGTACCCTCTTCCGTCCGCGAGGCCTTGTCCGACCCCTCTTTGGCGCCCGTAGCGATGGAAGAGGAGTACGCAGCCCCTCCTCGCCAACCGGGCGTGGGATCTGGTGCCCCGTCCGCCGGGCTCCAATGTTGTCACCGGCAAGTGGATACGGACACACAAGCGCCCGGGCTGATGGCACTCTCGAGAGGTACAAGGCTCATTTGGGTTCTCGGGGCTTCACTCGGCGCCACAGGGTCGACTATGATGAGACTTTCAGCCCTGTGGTCAAGCTGGCCACCGTCCGCACGGTGCTCTCACTGGCTCTCACTCGCTCCTGGCCCGTGCATCAGTTGGACGTCAAGAATGCTTTTCTCCATGGTCTCCTCACTGAGACGGTGTACTGTAGTCAGCCGGCGGGGTTTGTTGATTCTTTCGCCCGACATGGTGCGCCGGCTCAACAAGTCTCTCTACGGCCTCAAGCAGGCCCCCGGGCGTGGAACCATCGGTTTCTTTGCTTTCCTCCCGACAATGGGGTTTGTGGAGGCCAAGTCGACACATCCTTTGTTTATCTATCACCATGGAGCCTGAGACCGCGTACACTGCTGCTCTATGTTGATGATATTGTCCTCACGACCTCCGGTGAGTCCCCTTCTCCGCATCATCATCACCTCTCTTCAGCCAGGAGTTTGCTATGAAGGATCCGGGTGTGCTCCACCACTTCCTTGGGGTCCTTTGTTGAGCCCCATCTGCGGGGTTACTCCCCCTCCGTATAGGGAAAAAACGGCGTCTGGCCTCTCCCTTCGCTTTTGTAAAAAACGTCGTTCGGGTGCTCACGGCCCCGCAATCTGGGCGTGTTTGCCCTTTGCTCTTCGATAGCCGCACCGTGCGATTACTCCGCACCACGCCCGCGTCGCCTCGATTTCGTCTGCGTCCCACCCGCTCGCCTACCGTGCGTCGTCCGCGTTTGCTTTTGCCGCCGCAATCAATGCCACTTGCGTTCGTCGATCCTCGCGCGCCCAAACGAGCTGCAGGCCTGGTAGTAAACAGCCCCATGCAATCATCCGTCGGCGTGCGGACCAAAAAAAAAAAAAAAATCTAACGAGCCATGGAAAATGAATGAAATCTCCCTCGCGTGCGTGCGGAAAAAAAAAGAAGAAAGAAAGCAAAAATGAACGCCTTTGAGTCATGGAAAATGACGGAAAAAAGAATGCGAAAATGAACGCCCGGCGAAGTCATGGAAAATGAAGCCAGCAAGAAAAAAGCTGCGTTCACAAAGCTTCGAGCTTGGCTCCCCGAGAACTAACGCCTCCCTACACTAGCCGCATGAGCTAATGAATGATCTTGTATGGAGTGCACCTACAACTTCATTTAATAAAGGCGGGCAGGGGAAAACTCTACCCCAATTAATCACTCCTTGGTATGCTAAATAATGTCCTAAACGTCATTTTTTACCAGTATGGAGGGAGTACTTCTTCACCAGCGGCAGTATACACTTGATATCCTGGAGCGAGTTGGGATGACTGACTGCAACCCCTGCTCCACTCGGTTGACACACGGGGCAAGTCGTCGAGACCGAGGGTCCACCCGGTGGATGATCCCATCGCTTATCTGAGTCTTCTTTGGTGCACTTCAGTACCTCACCTTCACCCGGCCGGACATCACCTATGCAGTTCAGCAGTTATGTCTCCATATGCATGATCCCCGGGAGCCTCACCTCACTGCTCTCAAGCGTCTTCTTCGCTACCTCCGGGGTACTGTTGACTATGGCTTGCTCCTCCACCGGCGGTCTTCCTCCACCGAGATGGTTGTCTACACGGACGCCGACTGGGGCGGCTGCCCGGATACTCGGCGCTCCACCTCCGGCTACGCTGTCTTCTTGGGCGGCAATCTGGTGTCCTGGTCGTCCAAGCGGCAGCCGGTGGCCTCCCGCTCCAGTGCCGAGGCCGAGTACCGCGCGGTCGCCAACGGCGTGGCTGAGGCCTCCTGGCTCCGGCAGCTCCTTGGAGAGCTCCATAGCCCTCTCCACTGGAGCACGTTGGTCTACTGCGACAACGTCAGTGCGGTCTACCTCTCCACCAACCCCGTTCAGCACCAACGGACCAAACATGTGGAGATCGACCTTCACTTTGTCCGTGATCGGGTTGCTATCGGCGAGGTGCGGGTCCTCCACGTACCAACCACCTCCCAGTTCGCCGATATCTTCACTAAGGGCCTCCCAACCTCGGCCTTCACCGAGTTTCGCTCCAGCCTCAACATCACCAGTGGCTAGTTGTGTCTGTGGGGGGGCTCGTGTGTGTACTTCTTTTCATGTCCAGTCTGGAACTCCGCTGCGCCGGTAGTTCAGACTGCGGGGGGGTGTTGGAGTATGTGTGTATTAGGCCCATGAGGCTAAGCCCATGAGGCCCATGTATGAGACTATATGGTCTAGGGTTATGCCCAATAATGAAATAATCAGAAATTCCAACACTATCATCTCAGTTAAATGATACACTGCACAACGGTGGGCACTGATAGTTTGAAACACGTCAGCAATGAGTTGTTTTGCTCATTTTTTCAAGAGGAAAAGGGGGCCGCAACAACAAGACAATCCATCTAATGACTGTAAGATCTCTTATGCCTACAGTTATTTAAAAGATCACCATTTCAAAAGTAATACACATGTTGTCAACTTTTAATGAATCTGCCTTCCTTCATTTTTTCTGCAGATTTCACTGGTTCTGAGAATATAACAAAATACAGCTACAGGGAACTGAGTAGAGCTACATCTAATTTTGACCAGAGCAACAAGATTGGTGGGGGGTTATGGACCTGTCTACAAGGTAGTAGCATAACTACTTTCATTGATAAAGGACCAGAATGCATTACTGGTGTTTGAAACCTTTTTTAACTTACCACTTCAGGGAACGCTCAGGGATGGAACAGCTATTGCTGTAAAGGTTCTGTCTTTACATTCTAGACAAGGTGCAAAGGAGTTTCTTAATGAGCTTCTTGCAATCTCTGATGTGGCACATGAGAATCTTGTCAAACTCTATGGGTGCTGTATAGAAGGAAACCACGGATCCTTGTCTACAATTATCTTGAAAATAATAGTCTTGCACATACCCTTCTAGGTAGTTTCTCTTTACTGAATTCAATATTGCTTTCTGGAGTGCCATCCTTTTAGCAACGTGAAATGTTGACATCATGTAACATTCTCGTGCTTGCCGTGCTATAGGTTCAGGACATAGCAACATCCAGTTCAACTGGAGAACACGGGTAAATATCTGCATTGGTGTTGCCCAAGGATTAGCTTTCCTCCATGACAGTGTCCGCCCTCACATTGTTCACCGCGACATCAAGGCGAGCAATATACTTCTCGATAAGGATCTCACGCCAAAAATATCGGATTTTGGTCTGGCAAAGCTTCTACCTTCAGATGTATCACATGTCAGCACAAGAGTCGCAGGGACCCTGTGAGTGGAAGTTATTATTAGTATTACCTCTTCTGTGATGTATGTGTTTTTACTACTTTGTGTTCTATGACATACTCAATGGTAGTTCTGGTGGTCCTTTAAACTTAGTTGTGAGAAGCACTGGCAGCTACAATTGTCCAGATTTATGTCACCAGTTACTTAAGATTCTGTTGATCTAAATATCTAATCAGGGAGTGCAATGGAAAGAATGAAACCAAACTAGTATTTGATTACTCAGACATGGTTTGTGTGGTATCTCACACTGTAGTTTTGTTTGCAGAGGTTACTTGGCTCCTGAATATGCAATTAGAGGACAAGTTACCCGGAAGGCAGATGTCTACAGTTATGGTGTTCTGCTTATCGAAATTGTGAGTGGAAGATGCAATACTGATACGAAATTGCCATATGATGACCAGATTCTCCTTGAGAAGGTATATACGGGATTCTGAACGCTTGCCATGAAAGTGGTTGCTTCAAACTGCATTTCTGAACAAAGCACTTCTGTACTTTGCAGACATGGAGATATTACGACCGGGGGAATCTGGAGAAGATCATAGACAGCTCCCTGGGCGATGACCTGGACGTCGATGAAGCCTGTAGGTTTCTGAAGATTGGGCTCCTCTGCACCCAAGACGTCACAAAACGGCGGCCAGGGATGTCTACGGTGGTCGCCATGCTGAAAGGCGAGGCAGACGTGGGCACAGAGACGATCAGCAAGCCCGACGTGATCAGGGATTTTGGAGACCTGAAGATGAGGAGCAGGGCCACGTCATCGACGCTACTGACCTCCATCATGGCGCGGTCGTCCCCCCTGTCGTCTGAGGAGACGACGCGCACCTCCATCACCTTCACTGAGATAGCAGAGCGCGACTGATAATAGCCGACAAGCAGATGAAGTTGCGACCATGTAGCTAGAGGACCGGGAAGTGTATGTAGCATAGGCCGAGGAGGAATTCTTTTTGGTGGTCTGATATGATCTGTGTGCGTATATAGATGTCCATTGCCTCGAAAGAAACTGGTGAGTCAGTCTGAGATTCAGAACTGGAAAGCAACCTGTGAATTTTTTTTAAAAAAAAAGAAGAAAGGAAATTTTAATTGTTACTAATCATGTCTCTATATTCTAAAAAATTGTCAGTATCTGTACTGTCTCTTCTCTCTCTTTCTCTCTCTCTTTTGCAGCATCAGTATATATATAAAGTGCAGATGCAGTCAGTCACTCAGTCAGTCTGAGATTCAGAACTGGAAAATAACCTGTGAAGTTATCAAGAAAAAGGAAAATCTTCTTGTTTTAGAGTTGTTAATAGCAATGTCTGTATCTTCTTAAAAACTGTCAGTATCTGTACAGTCTCTTCTCTCTATTTTTGCAGCATGTGTGTATATATATAAACTGCAGATGCAATCAGTCAGTCAGGCGCAGCTAGCATCCTGGAGGAACTCTAGGAGTACTTGTAACTTGTTCATGCGCGTAGGTTTACAGCATCCTGAACCTGAACACGCTGAGTTCCGTAGTGCGACTTGCCCGGATCGGAGGCCGGGGGTTCTGTGTGTCTTGTGATCAGAGTTTGGCCCTGCTCCCGAACAGCGGCACAAGCGTGCAGTGCAGGCCCCGATGGATGATGGAGAGGTGCAGTGAAGTTAGGTCAGCGCAGAGGCCGGCCGGCCGGAAGGCCGGCTGCTGGTGTCTCGCCGGCGGCCGACACGCGCGCAGGAGGAGGCCTTGGATCGGGGCAGGCGGCAGGCAGGCACAAGCAGGCAGCATCATGATGCAAGGCCGGCGCTGCGAGCTGCGTGGCCGGGTTGGCCACCGCGGCCACAGGGCGCGCTGGCGGCAGCCGGCAGCCGGCAGAGGGCAGGGCAGTGTCCTCACCTGCCTCAGCACTCGCCATCACCGCCACTATGCCCGGCGCCCGCTCGGTCCGCACGCCGTACGTGGCTGGAGCCGGAGATGCCTTCTTCTTGGAAGAGCGATTGGCGTGCCGCCATGATCGGCCCATCTCGCTCGCAGCGCAGGCGGGCGGGAGGGCCCCACGCGTGCATTGCATCGGCTGGCCTGGCTGGTTGTGGTTGGTGTGCTAGCTGGGCCTGTCTGCCCCATGACAGCATGAGTGAGAGTGTGACCTTGCCCTGCCCTGGGGCAGGTTCAACCGCAGAAAAGTGAACACTACGGAAAGTACTATATGCATCGGTTTCTAAAAGCATGTAATTCTAGGCTGGGATATATGGCTAAATTTATAAAAAAACATTACTTTTAAATTTTTATAACACCAATAAATATACTGTATAAAATATATTCCAAGTTTAATCCAATGATTATTCTAGATTTATTAGCATTTTTATATATTTAATAAAAATGTGTGATTTTCTTAAGAAGTGAGAGTTATATATTTTTTTTATAAAGGTAGTAGCTTTACTTGATGTGCTTGTTTTATCTATAACTAAAAAACAACTAATATTACTAGTACTGCGGTGTTGCCTTATTTTGCCCCTTACGTATCCGAGCCGAATAAAGCACCGAGGCATGCAATCATTCTAGTGATTGTCCGGTAGCACGGCATACGCTCGTTTCGTATCAGGTCTCACTTTCTCCTTTGCATGAAACAGTACAGTGTACAGTGGCCTAGAAAGAAGAATGTGTGTGCATGCATGAATCATGCGCATTGGTCCAAGCGATGCTTAACTTTTATGTTTGACTAGTTCTTGACGTGTGGTTTTATAAAAATATATAATATAAATATATTTATAGAATTATAGATAGATCAAGTTCCTGTTCTTTGTCCTTGGCGTTGTCCGGAAACGCTCACAGATTGTCCCCTCAAGTGATTTTTTAATAGTAGCCACCTGCATGCAAGAATGATGGCTGAGATCAGGGTTTGATCTCTTGCATTGGGTCGGTGGTCTATGAAAGGGGCAGCCGTATATATATGCATTTCTATAGGAACAAATGGCAGGAATCACGGGTGAGCTGATGATGATTACACCCATTTGTTGCATTGTTGGTTGGCGATGATAATGATATGTGTTGCGAATGTGTAGGTGTTTGGAGATGGCTTTGGCCGTACCATGCTAGCTGACGCGGCGCACAAAAGCAAGAATCGATAATGAAGGCCATGTAGTGGTGTTCATATACAAATAATTGACCCAATGCAATTTAAAGTGTCATTTCTTATATTAACAAAATTGCCATGCCGTTGGACCTCCCGGTCATGTCTTCTGGGACATTATAGTGGAGATTTCTTTGGCTGTTTGTTAGGAGTCCGTCTTCAATATGTTTATTGTGTTGCTGTTTGTTCATGTTCCAGATAAGGTGTGTGTGTGTGGGGGGGGGGGGGGGGGGGGATGGTGGGGATGGTTCGAGAAAAATAACGGTGCTGGGTACGTGCAACATCAGGGTCATGTATTTGTCTAGTCTACCTAGACTGAACAATCACTAGAGACTCCAGCTAGGGTGGTCCATGTGGTCCTATATATACATCTACAGGAGTCAGAGGAATGGACCATGTAACACACATACTAGCTTAGCTAAGCAGATATGGTTAACCAGGCCTATATAGGAAGCTAAATTTCAAATAGAAATGATTGATCCATCATCCCTCACTCGTATCTTCGTTTGTTGTCACTCAAACTATTATTATTTAAGGCCTGTTTGGTAGGACTCCTTCCTGCCTCCAGCTCTGACTTCTTTGGAAGAGTCCTGTCATACAATTTGCACGAGGAGCCACTTTTCAATGAAAAACCAAGGAGAAAGCTCCAGCTCCTCCAGAGGAGCCTCTTAGGAGGAGCCCTACCAAATAAACCCTTACATACTTTCATTTCTGTTCTTCGGCCTCTTGGTCCATCGTCTCTCACTCCCATCGTTTTTTTGCTTTCATTGATTGTATATATCCTCCTCAAACACGGTGTCACTTATTGTATGGAGCTACAAAATATTCAGTGGTGCCACACAACTCAAATCATGGATTGGACGACCAAGCCTATGCTCGTGTCATGAGTGGTATGGCTCGACGCAAACCTAAGCATCTATAGCTCGACTTATTCCACCCTTTTCAACCTCACAATTGGTGTGTATGATAGCCAGCCATTTAAGTCGAGTCAATGTCTAGAAAATTGTAGGTTATATTATTTCACACTATTTTTAGATAATATATAGAAATAGTTCTGGTTTCAGACTTCTTCAGAGAAGAAGCATCACGAGCTAAACGAGTTATAAAACTTGCACATCCCAAAGCTTAGCTTATCACAAGGAGACCACTAGAGTTCAATATGAAAAGTGAAAGGCTAGTCATTAATAGCCATTGAAGGAAAATATTGCTCCTGACTCCAGGTTTTTGCTTTTGATGCCCCCTTTTCAAATGTGCATGCGCTTAAGGCCAAGCACAATGAAATTAGATACATAAACAATGTTTGAAGCCTAACCTCATGTAATGAATACGGCATGGGTCTTTTGACTATTGAGCGATCTAGACAAATACAAGCGACATGCTGCTAAGCTAAAATTTGAAGGAAACTTGTTAGGACATAAGCTAACTTCTAGTTTTCTTATCTTAAGGAATATGATAGGAAATTGTAGAGCCATAAAAAAATATAGATAAACAAACAACAAAAAAAAAAAAAATAGCCACACCACAACAACAACAACAACAACAAACCCAACAAGCATCACCAACCACAACAAAAACTCTATATGGGCGCATCCATTGTCGCATGAAAGTGACAACAACTGCAAAATAACTGTTGCCAGCTAGGTATTATTGGCGTATCCATGCAACACCGCTCCATTGCCTAGCCACCACACAATAGTCACTAAACATCACTGAGTTGGCTTATAGGCCACCTCCATCTCGAATGGTGTAGGAACCCTAGGATACCACATGTAGGGCAGTCGTCGTAGTCCCTATTGTTCATGCCATCCACTACCATTGTCATTGTCATAAAACTAACCAATGCAATGTGGCCGTCATGGCGCTCCTCAGGCGTTTCTTAGTGCTTGCCATTGTCAGTCAAGGCAACAAGCACAAAGATGGAGGAGAAGAGGGAAATTCTTCGCTATGATGCCTCCAAGACGTTAGGTGAGGCTACCTCTCTCACGTTTCTCACCACCACAACGTGTTTTCGTCCGTTGCTTCATTGTTGCTTCGTTTTTGTGTCAGAGCAAGCTATCGACTCTTCTACAAGAAGCATTGACACCCTGTGAGGCCACTCTTGGCTATGATATGGCGATCTGAAGTTGACATGGATACTAGGGCAGCACTCCACCGTGGTGCATTGGGAAAGCCCTGAGGGAGAGATCAATGATGTCACCATTGTCGGCATCGATAGAGTAGAGAAAAGCTTATATCCAAAACTTCCCCACAACCCAAAGGCAATCGCTAGCAACCAAAAAGGGTTACCATATATAGCCCGTGCCGATCACCGCCAAGTAGTATCAGACACTATGGTGACAACCGGAAACGAGCCGCCTCTCTAACTAGACATGCTACTGCACCAACCAAGCCATTTTTAGACAAGACTTGTTGTCGCACTAGCCCTAGAGCCACTCCCATCCTAGTCTTCATCGTTGTCCACCATGAGCGCGGGGCGGACCTAGCCCAAAATGAGTGGCAGCACCTTCTTGCTGAACTTGTGCAGCTCTAATTCCATTAAAAACTAAAAGTTGTGTGGCATCCTTTGCCTCCGTGGCACTATACAATGGTTTCGCTCCTAGAGGGGCCCAAGCATACCTAGAACCTAGCCACCGTACCGCACCGCTTCCACGGGCAAACATAGACCACCACGAACTATACAGCAAGTTCAAAACACAGCCACGCACCTCAAACCCACGACTGTCCCTACCATGCCACACAAGGGAGCCCGGCCAACGACCCCAGCCGTGAGCGATCTCAGGCGTTGTGGACTCGTGTCGCCAATCGTGCACGACCAAAACCAAGCAGGCGTCCAGCCTTGGCAATGGCATGCCATGAGCCATGGCACATCGTTGTCCTCCGCCTCCACGAGGGAATGACGCGATGACTCTCCCTTTGCGCTGGACCGTCATCACAACTCACAATGTCCTGTTGGAGGAGGGAGGGCACAATCCTGCAATGGCCCTCACAATTGATGTATGTCACTCGGAGGGAGGGAGGATTGCGCGCGGATGCACGGGCTCCGCCAGCTCCGGCAACGGTGATGAGGGTGTGGGGCTGGGGCAACGGTGAGGAACACACATGCATGATGATCATCGATTCATAGCTATGGGGTCGGTGGCGGTGGCAGCGATTTTCTAGGGATTATGCTGCCGCGCGCGCCTACCATACCCATGCAAGTGTAGTACTGTACCCGTACATGGCGTGCATGAGCAGCTAGCAGCGCAGTGCCTGGATATTGCAATTGGCCGGATGCCGTGTATACCGTACGCCCTGATGCGGCCGGCTGCTGGTGCTGGTAGGGGCGCAACGGAATAGACATAGAGAACAGTGCTAGCTAGCGGGGGGGTTTGTGTTGTGTTGTTGCTTTGGTGGTCCTCGTCTCCTCGATCTTTGATTTGGCTCTCTTTCTCTCTCTCTCTCGCTTCCTCGCTCCTCCTCAATCCGGCCGGCCGGCCGAGGATCCTCCTACGACCGTCGTCGTCGTCGATAACACTGGCGTGCTTGTCGATCGGCCCAGTACACACTAACACACAGACCCGGCCGGACGCATCACCATCACGGTATCAGAGTGAGAGAGGCAGAGAGGACGGAGACTTTTTTTGGGGAACTGCGCAGCAAGACACGAGATGATCGAGGGAATTTCCTTTTCGACGGCTTTTGGAGGACATCTCGCAGGCCCTTCTCTTGGAAGCCGAGAAAGCTGCTGGCCATGGCCTCCTGCATGCGCTCGCTCCGATCCTCGCTGTGCCTCAGATCGACCTCAGTGCCTGTGAGTGTGCAAGTGCATGCATGGCGGCCAGTAGCTGATGGGCGAGAGGACGATGCCACAGCAAGCTCTGATGCTCTCTCTGCTGTCTCTCTCTCACCCTCTGAATATACACGGAGAGAACTGAAAACTGAGAAAAGAACAAGCACATCTCGACTTGACCTGGGACGACGGGCACGGGACCACCACATGCGTTTTCAGGTGGAAGGATAGAGTAGACGACGACGGGACTCGGGAGGGCCAGCTGCTGCCTGCACTGCCACAACCCTGACCCTGAGCGCGAGACAAGAGCCTTCTGTTTGGCATGGCTCGGCCACCAGCATCGCCAAAGAGCATGGAGCTGACTACCGGGCTATAGCTAGTAGTAGGGGCTAGGGCATGCGGCCGCTGCTCCTCCAAGGCTCCAAGTTCCAGTTCAAGCCTTCTTCTTCGCCTGTGTATAAAGCATATGCTAGTATAGGGAAGATAAATACTCTTATATATCAGCATACTACTACTACTACTACTACTTCGCATTATATTTAGACAGTCATCTCATCAACAGACGCATACGTAGTATATTCGCGTTCAGAGGATCAGGCTGACACTTCCCTTCAGCTGGAGACTCCTAGTTATATTCATGCTTAAGAAGTGATCATGGATGCTCACGTACTTTGCCAACCGTGCACACAGGTAGTAGAGCTGAGATGTGTTCTTGTCTGAACTTTGGAATAATGATACCGCCGCATGACGTACGTACTCCGATCCGTGCTTTGAACAGCTTGCACCAGACACACATTATATTTGCACACAACACAAGAAGGAGTCAGAGATTACACACCTTGCACATATTCCTTTTCTAAGAAAAAAACATACGTACGGCTACGCACTTTCCAAGTTCCAAGAGCACACCTCCTCCAGGAAAGTGTGCAAACACTTTTGTTGCATTGGAGATTTATTAATCCCTCTTTTTAACACATGAATTTCACGCGAACCATATTCCAGGAATTTCAGAGGAAACAGTTTAATTTCATTGGGAAAACACATAGCATTAAGCAAGTCACATATATTACTATCACAACACATTAGGTGAAAATATGTGTCAGAGACATGAACCGTCCAATAGTAGGTATTTTACCTAAGAGAGACAAAACAATTTAGGCCCTATTTGGATGCAAAGTATTTTTGAAGTATTAGAGAAATATTATGGTTTTACAAAATACTTTGGTTTTTTAAAGCTACTAAGTGTTTGGATGCAACAAATTAAATCTTGTAGTTTCTAAAACCATAGTTTTGTCAAAGCCATAGTCTTTTTGGAGTTTTAAAAACTCCACCATGACCTCTTTTTTCTAAACCATGGTTTTGTGTCTCTTTGGCTTTTAAAACCACAGTTTTGTGATACCATAGTTTTAAAAAAACTGCTCATCCAAACAAGCCATTAGGTTATACTCCCTCCGTTCTAAAATAGTAGACATTTTAGGACTGTTCATGGCTACAATATCATAGCTAAAAGACTAAAATAATCCCATAAGAAGGAGAGAGAGATTTGAGAAGAGGTGAAGAGTATATTGGGGAAAGAGAAATATGTATTGAAAAACGAGATTATCAATATTTTGGGATAAAATTTAAATACTATAACGTCAACCATTTTTTGCATACTCCATCTGTCTCAAAATAAGTGTGACTCTAACTACCAAATATGCATAAAAAAAAATATTAATATTCATAGTGCAAAACTAGTACCATTAGATAGATCACTAAATCTATTTTTTCATAGTAAACTTATTTAGAGATAAATCATGCTAAATTTTTCTAAAAAATAAGTCAAACTAACGTCATCTTATTGGAACGCATGTAACTCTTTTTGGAACGCAGGCAGTACCATTGAACGGATACATGTTATAGAGAGAGAGAGAGAGAGAGAGAGAGAGAGAGAGAGAGAGAGAGAGAGAGAGAGAGAGAGAGAGAGAGAGAGAGAGATTTTGTCTAGAGCGTAGTAATTGAATGCATGTATAGAGTCTGATGGTATACTACACTTGGTAGTACACTACATGCATGCATATGAGTCAAAACTTTTCGTGTACAGAGAAATAGGAGCAAGTAATGGAGGGCAAGACAAAACTGAAACGAATTTCATTTGTGGTTAATTCGCAAGGACCAGCGACGGTTGTATGAAAGTATATAATCATGAGTCATGACAGGAGAACCACATAGCATCATATCATAGTATGAGATATAAATTATATGTGACCTGAAACTTTAGATATATTCGTATGCCTCAACATACTTGCAATGCAACCCCAACTTACAGGCACGGTCGATTGTAAACATATCAGAGTTATATATATAAATACCCTAGCTAGCAGTGCATTACCCGTTTATATGTTGAGTGTTAGTTTGTGTTACCATTCAGAAATTGGGAAACTAGTAGAGCACACAATACACAAATACATTCAATCCAAACATGGTTTACACTAGCACTTTTGTGGTAATAAAAAGAAACTTTATTTGTAAAGCAGATGATAAGAACAAGAAAATCTTAAATGCTTAAGAACAGTGGAAATGCACTTGTTTAAAGACAAAAAACAAGGGTGAACTGATGAAGGCCTAGCTTAATTACATGTCTTCGAATTTCTCAGTCAAACAGACTACTATATATGGTTACGTACTACTAAAGTAGTAACTGAAATTTGCTGTTCATTACACCTGGCCTTTTGCAGCCGAAATTTGAAGTGCGTGTCGGTTTTCCAAACGAACAGCTAAGTCCGTTTCAGATGCACACTAGTCCAGACGAAACTGACGAACTAAACTACAAAAAATACTTACACACTACAGATTCCAGTGGCCACGAAAGGTTGTTGAGACAAAAATCAAAACTAACAAAATTAAGGTGAAGAACTCTAGCTCAGATCGGTGATCAGATGGACTACATCTAGCAGGCAAGGGGTGGTTTTGTATGAATGCAACCGCGGAAACCAAACAAAGTATGTGACACAGATTCAGCAAGAGGATCTAGGCTATGTAAGCAGAAGGGAAGCAGATGTTTTTCGGATGAAAAAATAGGCGGGCTGTAAACTCTTAATTTTGTGATCTTGATCAAGCTTTGTGATTAAAGACGAACGGCACACCCAGCTGCCTTCTCGGAATCCTAGATTCTACCCCTGCAGAAACAATTCGAACCCAAGCAGCCACAAAGAGGAAGCACACAGATGCAGCATACAACATAATAAGTGCACCATAATCTCGAAAAACACAGACAGAAAAGAAATTCAACAGATCAGAGGAAAGAGAGGAGAGTGATCATGGCCTGTTATGCATGCTTGGCTCCTTGCACGCCACCCACAGCATCCAATCACGCCACGGGTTGGGCTACATGTGTGGCATACAGGGAGCCAGGCACACACGAGCCGATCGACCAGACCTGGCTTGTTGGCTTGCCTCCATGGCGTCGTCCCACGATGAACGACGACGATGAACAATCCACAGAAGCAAGCTCGATGATGGAGATCATATCGATCGATCAGGTAGCGTCAGGAAACGGCCGAGCCAGCAGAGACGACGCAGGCGCATGGTGGAAAGAGGACTGAGCAAATCTTGGAGATGATATGAGCACGCACCAAGAGAACGAAGAGGAGCGGCCTGGAGAAGCTGCTAAAGGCGTGTGGGCGGCTAAGGTAGGGGAGAACAGTGGAAGAGTGAGGTAGAAGCAAGGGGGAGAAGCTGGATTTTATAGAGGGGGGAAGGGGACGGCGTGCCTGCTCTCCTTTTGTTGTCACTACATACCACTTACTCCTACTACTACTACCCAACGGTTGTCTATGTATTTTTTTACTTATTTATTGCATTGTCCACCATAAAGGCAGAAGAAATATCTTAGATGTATATAGTATATGCAAATAAAACATTATTTATGAGTCATGAAGTATTATATTCCTGCTTTTATTTGGAACGAAGTGATCTAAAGGAGATCCTGGGGTGGCAAAAAAAAAAATGCAGTTTGCAATAAATTACTATTGCTATTAGTATAGAAATAGTTAGTGCAATGCTTGCGAAACCCACAACCACCAATGTCAAAAGAAATGAAATGTATGTGTAGTGCTACCAAAGACCTCACCACTAATATACTCCCCTCTCTTGGCATGCCAAGCTTGGATGAAGCCATCAGCTAGCCATGGACTGCTGCTGAACTTGAGCTGAAGGACTGAGGACTCACCCTGCAAAGGCTCATGCGTGTAGGCTCTGCGATATTCTTCTAGGTCCCTCATGCACCACAACTGTGGACTTTGGTCCTGGTCCTGGATAGATGGATGGATGGATGGAGACTAGAGATAGATGGAGAGGGAAATGGCAGGGAATCACGCCATTTTATTCCCAGTCCCAGTGTTGCAGCAGCCCATCCATTCCAGTCATCTGTACTGTATTCAGCAACAAGAACCTATCGAGCTAGTGAGCGAGGGAGACAAAGGTAGCTAGGGGGAGAAGATAAAAGGCAGCAATGCAAGCATGCCTCTCTGGCCTCTATCCCTCTTGATTTTTCTACGTTTTCACTTGTGAATTGGATTTTGTCCGGAGCAGTTGGATGTGCTCCAGTCTAGCCCAGATTCTTTTATTACTACCAACCAACCTCTCCATCTCCATGCCAATCAAAGAAAAGAAGATCATATCATGCCGCCACACACTCGCACTCGCACATAATAATACTATAAGCCAGGCTAGACGCCCCCGGCACCGCTGTCGCTAGCTGAAATATGGGGTAGGTCACCTCGGTCCACAAGTTTGGACCATGCTCGCACAAATCACTGTTCTCTGTCCGCTTTAAGTTTTTACCGGGTTTGTTATACACTCATGCATAAACTGTATAATTTTTTTAAAAAATATAATGAAGAGATCAACGTGTATCATTGCATTAAGAAACAAGACAACAAATAAGACAGTTGCAACGCCAGACATGTAAGCACTGTAAATTTGACCCCCATAAAGTGCTTAGGTTCCTCTAACTTTGATCTGTGTGACCGAGTCACTGGCTGTGGGCTTAATATATTATATATTAAGCCACCTCTCAGTGATTCAAAGTCATAGTGACCTCAGTGATTCAAAGTCATAGTGACCAAAGCGAGAGGATCTGCTTTCCTTAGATATATATGATAAGTGTAAATTTCATCCACATCTACGAGTACTAATTTATGCCTCAGAAAGGATGTGATTGTAGGTTTGGCGTAAATTAAATTATGTTAATTTGACTATGTTATGGAAAACAGTATCAGTATTTACGGCCCTAAATTGATCTATACTATAAAAATATATATTCCAGTATCTAGAAACGGTTAAGCATGCTAAATGTTTGTATTTTTTTTGAATTACAGGGCAGGATCGCCGCGGCCATTGCATTATAACAAGGACCAAGAAACGGTTAAGCATTCAGGCTTACATGTGGAGGAGGGAGAGCACTGTTTCAGTACATCTGGTGGGTGCAGCAGTAGTTAACTGGCAGAGGCGCACATGATCCTGCTTGCAACTACAGTTTTTATGCAGCAATTGCATCCCGTCTTGTGGTGTGCGTTTGCGTTACTGTACCTGGTTAGCTGGGGAAGTTTTGTCATTTCTGCCCCGCCCATTTCTTATGTTATCTGCAGAAGCACTGACCTGTACCGTTAGGCCTTTCCTGCACCACCCAACTGTTACATTGGCCATTGCTAATTGGGATCTAGATAGTAGTGTACCTGTAGTCTGTACTAATCTGAACACTATTGTCCCCAGTGCAAAATAAAGAAGGCTCCTCCCTGTCGTAATTTTTAATGCAGGTGTTGCTCAGTGCGCGCATCTTTTGACCAGAACCCAAGGCTTGGCATGCAAGTGAAGACTTGTAGTACACAGGAATGTCACTTAATATTCAGTGACCGAAAGCCAGTTGCTTGCATAGTTGCTACGTCAAGCTATATACATATATCTGTACTTAATTAATGGCCTATTAGGTTGGTTTTTGGTTTGGTTGGTGGAGATGAGATGGACGGACGACGTCGGTGCCGCCGCCGCTGTGGCTCTGCGTGCAAAGATATATAGTAGGATGGTTGGCTTGGAGGTAACGCATGGACGCTAGCTCTTGGGAACTTTCACACCAGGGGAAGGACAAGAGAATGTTCTCCAAATTAGTAGTTGCGATGGAGATGGTTTCACATGCACGCACACCGCTCGCGTCCATGCAAAGCAAACAAAAACAATCTGTCACGTCTGATGCAGCAAAAAAGTTTGCATTGAGACTCAATCTCTGAGCCAAAAGTTTTTATCAGGAGCTAATTATCACTTTCACAGGACAAGCTAGCTGAGGTTAACTGGGGTAAGTAAAAACTTGCATCACACAACGACTACTGCCTATATTTTGATGTGATGAGGTCATTCCGAATTGATATTTCATGTACCGAGTTACATCGTCAAACGCATGCTTCTTTTTGGCAGCTTACATGCATGTGGAGTCGTACTGTAAGTTGCATCATGTATCGGCCTGAAGCCTAGAGAAAATCCGCAACATATACTTTGGCCAATTATTGAACCTAAAAGAATACTGGAATGCATGAGAAGCTAAATTTAATCTCTATTTCCCAAATGGAAAAATTAAGTAGGGGCTGCCAAAATACTAGAACTGCAGAGACCTAGACAAAGAGAGAGACATTTTGATTTCGGTCAACGAAGCAGTCAGCGAGGACGTAGAAAGAACATTTGGAGGCATCCTACGGTCGGATTCTGTGGGCCCATGAATGTGTCCCCTATATACGCCAGCGGTGGTACAAGGCATGCATGTACAGAGATCTATCATGTTGCTGGACTTGCATACATGTACTGATTATTATGTAAGGCCCAGTGGCAGCTTGCGAGAATCTTTATCATGGCTTGCTTCCAAGAATCAGAGAGCTGACTCTGAATGTGATTTGTGAAGCAGCAGAAATGCAGAATCCGCCACCTTTTCCTTATAGCTCACTATATGCCTGACGATTTCATCGTCCTTCCCTAAATAAATATTTAGTGACACTGACTTACAAATCATTTTCTGATGGGTAGATGAAATACCGATGTATAAGGTGCCGTGGACCGTATACATGTTTATCGGATTCGAGTTAGCTCCGAACAGTTCAGCAAGCCTGATGTACGTGTTTGGATGAGGGAGAGTAGGACATATAATAAGTTGATTAGATAGTATTTTTATAATTAATTTGGAGATATAAATGCTGCTAATATTTTTTTTTATAAATTTAGTCAAGCTTATTTTACTAGCTTAAATACTATAGTGCGACACCTGTTAAGAATGGAGGGATAGTATTTAAAATTTTTTTTTGGAAGCATCATACTACTATTTACTTGTTGAATAAATAGGCAACAACTTTCAGATTACACAATCTCATAGCGTAATCTCATAACCTAGCATACTAGTTATATCGGATATATAGCAAAAACGGCATGCTTATAAAAACTAGTGTAAATATAGCTCGTGCACTAGTAAATTATTATATAGTATAAATGAAGACATGACACGAGGAGTGTACCTTTCATTTGTAGAGGAAAGACGACAACGGTGCCGGTGACAGAGATGCAGAGGGACATGCCACTGGTGAGCGGCGGAGGAAGAGCTTGGAGCAGTTGACAAAAAAATACACCTGTGTCTTGGATGGAAGACGACCCATCATGAAAGTTAGCAATAGTCATGTAAAGAGCTTAAAAACTTTATTCATCCTCTCTCAGTGTAGGATCAAAAGGATGAGGGTACTGTAGACCTACTCTCCCGATCACAAGTGCACACAAAGCGGTCGGGATGAAGAGACTACGACGGTCTTTGCAATGGCGAGAAGAGGGCGATACAAATTGAATACCTTGGGATTTTCTAAATAGAAACTTCCAATTGTAGGTTTTGGTGTGTCTAAACATAGGAGGATTTCGTACATATATATAGGGAGGAGATCTTTTACCTCCACATCAACTAACAATATCTTACTATTACTAATTAGAGGCCCCAACGGAGGCACCACGTTGCTTCTCACCAGGACGCTAAGAAAAAAGATAAATTCTAGAAATTTCCACAAATAATCGAAACATCTAGCCTTTAATTTGGTAGACACTAATCATCATAGTTCATAATAGCCATTGGATCTATTGTAAAAAGTTACCCACCTGTCATTATGAAGAATACATAAAGTAACCCCCTAATTTTGTATTTAAATTACCCACCACTTTGCCATTATGAAGAATAATTTAAGATAACCCCTAAACTTATATACAAATTCCCCACCTACATCTATCATTATGAAAGTAAATCAAAATAATCCCTAAATTTATATCTAAATTACCCACATTTGCTACTATAAAAAATAAATCAAAATAAACCCCTCATGTTATATCCAAATCACTCATCTTTTGCTATTAGAAATAATAATTTAAAACAGCCCTCTAACTTTGAATCTAAATTCTGAAACTATCACTATAAAAAATAATTTAAAATACACAATATTAATTTTATACATTACCCATATTTATAATTATGATAGTTAATGCAAAATACGTCCCTAAATTTACATCCAAACCTATTTATGCATGTTGTTTTGAAAGTGAGTATAAAGTATTACCTTTATATTTATATCTAAAAGCCATTATAAAATATAAACAAAAATATCATTCAAATCTACATGTAAACACTAATATATTCTATTAAAAAATAAATCGACATTCATAGACATATATATGTACAAATTTAAATCTTAAAGTTCTATGGTTATAAAATGAAATAACAATAACAATATGCTAAGTTTCACCATGTATATCAAGTAAATATACATAGTATAAGATAGGATAAATATTTTAAATTTCTTATAAAGAAAAAATATTTAATTCACAAACCACATAGTAGTAACATGACATTGACAATTCACCTTAAACTATGTTAATATTACATGATAATTAATTTCATAGTTTATTATTTTAAATAATTTATATATTTTAAGTGAAACATTATATCATTTTACTATTGAATTATTGATAATGTAATTGCTATTGCTATAACAAATTTAACAAGTGTAATGCTAGAGTACAATCTGAGCTTGATTTTTTTAAGTAATATCTAGAATGATACTACTAAGACCTAAACTCTTTTTAGTTAAAATAAAATTTTAATAAAATATAAAAAATACTAGAGTTTATAAATATTAATATTAAGTTTTCAACTAAAAAATATAGTCATATTAAAACTAAAAAGCTAACTACGATTAATAAAATCACTAATGCACAAACGCATATCGTGCTACAAAAAATACTAGAAAGTCTAACTAGATGTGCCTAATAGAGCACATTAGTCCTCATGAGATATGATAAGAAAATAAAATATAAAACTTAAAAGTTCTCACAAAAATTCAAAACATTTGATCATTAATTCCGTTTAACCTACTCACCATTAATAATTTCCATCATACCCACCATTAATAATAATAGCCATTAGATATATTCTAATTTATAAATAATTACCTAGCTCTACTATGGTGAAATAAAATAACACGGAGTAAAAAATTGTACTTAATTACTAATGTCCTCTTATTAGGATAGATAATCTATGTAGCACAATTTTTATCTTATTATTTAAAATATTAAATATTATTGTAAATCTACATCTAAAAATTATCAACAACTTATATTAAAAATTATTTAAATAATCATAGAGCATATATGTATTATTAATATTTGATTGAAGTAAACATACATCACATGGTAGCATGCATCAGTGATAAATATATATGTTATGTTTTAAAAAAAAGAAAATTTCCTTAAAAATCATATATACACTAATCATACTAACAAATTATTTAAAATCATATTAGTAAGCATGAAATATAATTTATTTAGGTTGCTTCTTTAGATATATTGATATATCTTAACTAAATATATGACATATTTATTATATTCATAGTACAACTAAAACTGCACATATAATTTCTTGACAAAAAATTCAATTATGTTGGAAGTAAGGAAGACATCACTGCTGGGTATATATGTTTCTCTAGCTCTTTAAAATTACTTTAGCTTAAATAGTAGAACATTATACGACTTAACTATAATTCTTTAGAGATTATCACCGCTAACCAAATCTATGATTTAAAAGTTCTATCAGTTACCTCAAGTGTCATGGTGCAAGATTCAATGATTGATTATGCTATTTAGTAAATATACTGTGCAAAAAAAGAAGAGTTAATAAAATATATATTAAGTAAAAGAGGTTTAACTTAATGATAAAAATATAGCAGTTAATAAGATAAAATTCTAGAAAATCATAATTTAAATTCATGACTTTATAAGATATGTAAATCAATGCCTTGCAACAAAAAAGTAATTAATAAGTTTATGATAATTGATATAGACTATGAAGTATCTATTATGTTTATTTTGTAGAACATAAATATAATAAAAATATATAATTTAGTATAAATAATTATTTCTTGTCAAATGTATTAATAAACGATATGTCTACTATCAAATATATTAAATTGTATGTCTCTAAAACTTTTTAGCCCGTGCGAGCACGGGTTGATGGACTAGTGGTACTAATTGATTTTGCACTCGTACCTCTATTCATGGACTTAAATATTAAAGCCCATTAAAAACACATATATTAGGCATTTGAGGTAATTAGAATTTCTTTATATGAATTTAGGAAACTAGCTATATAAATTCTAACATTTATTGATCTCCTTGTAGTTGGTATTGCCCGAACTCTGAATTTCAAACGTACTTCCTTGGTCCCAGAAGACATGATGTTTAGAATTTAAATTTTGTCTCAAAATATTTAAAACTAGTTTGTGTCCAGATTGGGTCCATGTATATATCAGTTTGAGATTGCAGTCTTAATGTCGCTATGAATTTCTTTTAATTAGCAACTTATATTTCTTAAATTAGCATGGATCATCTTTTTGGTAAACAGGGTTATATGGGTATCCGTATTTCCAATTGGAAACTAATCTGTCCTAAATGTTAAAACATATTAATTCTTTTGGACAATTGTAGACTAGCAAACATGTTCCTATGTTATAAAAGAATGTACATCTTGTTGCACAATCCTAGATGACTTGCAGCTTGAGATTTTTTTTTTCCCAACATTTGCGTTGTTTGTTGTAATGAGCCTGTTTTGCTTCAATTTGAAAAGCCGTTTCAGCTTATCGCCCAACATTTTTTTTCTTCACACAGAAAATCAGTCGTTTCAATGATGTTTTTGGCTTATCGGCCGGCTTATAAGTTTCTGTTGTATCATGGATTGGGACGCATATTGTCCCAACTCTTATAAGCATGAATTATTTGTTCAGGTCATGGACGAGCAGGACCTGCACAAGGGCATTATAGAAAATAAAATGTGACAGAAGAATCCTTATTAACTTTAATATTCACGTGCGTTAGAAGAAGACACATAGCTTATTTGAATGGTGACCCGGATGATACGGGGTTCGGATATATAGCGTATTTGGCTAGAAGCATGTTGTTTGTATGGTTAAATTTTTTCTTTGTTACTTACCAGAAGAAGAAAAAGACGTGTGACCTCCCAAACACATGACTAAAAAAAAAAGAGCATGGGAAGGAGTGGAGAATTTGCTCGGGGCAAGATTTAGCATTTAATTCCCTTGTAGATAAACTAGCAAAACTCATCTACATGCCACATCATTGAAGAAAAGGATAACAGCAACCCCTAGCTAGCAAACAACACATGCAAGCGCAGAATCTTGTGCGAGAAATAAATAAGCCATGCCGTGCTAGTGAAAGGAGAAAGGAGAAAGGAAAAATGTTTTCGTCGCACATCAGAAATCCACGAGATGGATGTATATAGACTAATTAAAGAGAGCACGGTGGATTACAATAAGAAGAAGCTAACAAACATGTTGGTGACTTTTTACAAGTTGATGAGGGGACACCGAAACAGACACGTGCGAGCGAGAGCTAACTTTTGCCTTGTCGTTTCGCTTTCACCGTATATTTGACCCGCCCATCTGCCGCACTACTGCACTAGCTACTTTTACAGACAGGTATGTACAGAATATAAATATTGATTACAGACGCCGGCCCGCTGCCCGTGATCACAAGAAAATATTACGGACAGATGTAGAGAGAGAGAGGCATGAAAAGGAGAGGATTTCGCGCGCGAGAGATATTCCAACCTCTCATGCAGCCATGCGGCGGCCGGGTACCCGACTTTACGTTGGAAAAACGTTTGCACCGGAGAGACCGCAGGGAGGAGGCTTTTTTTTTTTTTTTTTTTACAAATTGAAGCCTTAAATTTGGCCGGGAGTGTTATCGGTTTCTAAATTTTCTAAATGTGCATCGTGATATATACTTAAATTAACTGAGTGTCGTCATCCAGTTATAGAAACTAGGCTCAGACGCTATCACATGTCTAAACTTCCAAATTGTATTTTAAGAGTCTAGGGATTTGGAAAAATTTGTCAGCTAGTTTAAGGTCTCTATGGGCGTATTTTACTCAACGGTTTAATCACAGCAACTCTACCAAAGCCTCTGCTCAGACTCCTATCCTACTTTTGAGGAACAAGAGGCAAAAAATCAACTTGAGCAGGCCCCAGCCCTCAAAGCTAAGCGACCCTCAAATCCTCTCCTCAGACCCTATTCTTGAGGGCTCGAAGGAGCCTCTACTTTTTTTGTTTTTCTTTCGTTTCTCTCCCACGCTCAATATCCGCACAATATCCATCTCGTTCACCGTTCGCCAGGAGATTTAGCCTTCCTCCTCCATGGTGACTTCTACCTTTCTCCTATGCCTCTCCCTAGCGCGTTCTCCTCCCCCCTTTCCGGCAGACTCTCTCTAGTGGCTGCGGTGGTTCGCACGACGTCCACACGTGCAAGCTTGTAGCGGCAGCCCGCAAGAAGTCACACATGCGTCCTCCTCCCTCACAGCGTGAGCGGGCGTGCCTCGTCTCTCCTTAGTCCTCGTCGGCCTCTCCCTCTTCCCATGTGTTTTCTTGGTGGCAACAACCAGCTATGGGCAAGTTCGATGTGGCCACCTCCTCAACTTCTCCCTCCTCTCCCCTGTCTCTTCCTGGCAGAGGCGGCGCTTAGGCGCCAACGGGCACGAGCACGGACTCAACGATAGACGTGAAAAACACAAAGAAGAATAAGAGTAACTTGACCGAAACGTGGGTCTTTAAGAATTGAGGGCTATAGTTTGAGGGTTATTGCTGGAATTCAGCCTAGAAGGCAGGACACTCAAAAATAGGTGAGAACCTCAAATTTCAATTAGTAACCTGATTTGAGGGTCATTGTTGGAGATGCTCTTAACATGGTTTTGGGACTTTAATGTGCATTCTGTTATATTCACAGCATCGTCTAGCAGTAGATCTAGTAGGGTATATGTACTTTGCGGTGTAATAATCGAGTTCCTATACACGGTTCCACTTGATTCAAGAGAGAGATAGAGTGTGCTAGGGTTTGTCACCGAAATCGAAGGGAGCAGCCAGTGCGGTGGTGGAGTTGGAGGAGGATCCGGTGGCGTCCATCGGTGGCGGTAGCTCGGGGTCGTCGGCGACGGTGACGGCCTAGGGAAGAGGCAGGGTCGGAGTCCGGCGGTGTGGTGACGTAGTCGTACATGATCCAGTGCGGGTGATGATGGCGGTGGAGCTTCCGCCGCTGGCAGCACCCCCTCTCTAGATAGGGTTAGGTTTTGTCGGTGGAGAAGTGACGACTCAGGTGAACCTCGTGACTAGATCTCTGGCTGTCCCACCTCTTTATATGGCGCTGTGCGATGGGAACCCACCAACTATGGAAGGGTTGGATGCCCCTAGTCAGGGCGCGGATCAAGGCCTAGTTCAGCCATTGGGCTGGACTGGAGGAGATCAATATAACACATTCTAGTTCAAAATCAGCTGGTGCGTTCTAGTCAATAGGAGGAGTTTGACATGCAAGGATGCATGCGCGTGATGAGTATGTAGATATGGCGGATGATGAACGACATCAGAGGACAGACGAAGATAGGCAGCAGGCAAATAAAGCATGCATGAAAAGCGAGGCCGGCTTTCATGTTAAGTCATAGCCCCCTCTTTGGAGGACACCTTTGGCCTCGGCCGTTGCATCATGGTGGCCCTCCGGCCAATCAGGGAATGTCATGGAAAGGTGGCCGGCGGGGCCGGGGCCGAAAGGGAGACCTGCCTGCCCTGTCGTGGTCGCGCGCGAGCTGAGCGAGGCCGCGGTGCGCGTAGCCTGTCGTTCAATTCCGCCCGGCCGGGCAACAACGAGAGCGAGCGCCATCGAGAGCTAGAAAGAAAGCACATGCCCAAGCTACGTGCGTAGCCTAGCCTAGGGTGAGCCGGCCGCCGGTGAGGTGCGGACTGCGGAGAGGGCTCACTGTTCAGGGCTGGCCGGCCGGAAGAGAGGTGAGGGTGTACACGGCGACCACTTGATGAAGAGAACGACAACGACGAGCCCTCCGGCCGCCTTTCCCTTTATTTTTCCTGTCTCCAAACATACATCAGCAGGCAAATGATCGAAGCTCCTTTCGCACTGCACAGACAAGGGAAACGCAAAAGCTAAGGACCGGGCCGGTAGGTGAGGAGGACCCCGGAACCATCTATTATTATTACGTGACTAATCATCGCTAACACTACTAAGACAGCTGATTTTTTTTTTAAAGAAACACTGTTGGCGGATAGGCTGAATCGAACAGGACGATATATAGACACTGTATCCATTCTATTTTAAAATAAAAAGATAGTCACATTATTTTTTTATGATTTTAAAAAATATTTTTTGAATAATAATAATCAAAGCACAAATGTCGACGCAGATCCAAATATAATTAAAGCAAAAATATCCGAACAATCATCAGATTGGATTCTCAGTTTTTAATTTTTCATATATATAATCATAAACCAAATTGCCTTATTTATTACTTCCTCGGTTTCATTTTATTTGGCGCGTAGATTACACTTGGATCATTCATTTAGCCAAATCGTTATTGGACGGTCGTGCACCCATAAGGGTAGCAGCGCCATTAACGAGGAAGAAGGGTTAGTGCGGGGGGAGTGGGTGAGCGGTGGGTGCAGCAGCCGGCGGCGCCGAGATCAGCGCGGCTGGGGTGGTGGACAAGGCGGTGGCAGTGGCAGAGATGGACGTTAGGGGGTTGGTCGCCTAGCCTGGCGGCGGCCGCGACAGGTGGTGGTGGGTTGGCCGACGGCGAGCGAGACGACGGCGGCACCGCCAAGCGGGCGGCGGGTAGGACAATGGACAGTGGTAGACGATGAAGGCGAGCTCCAAAGAAATTAGGGTTGTTGGCCTAATTCGGAGGGGGTGCACATTGGGTGAGAAGGTTGGCAGGGGCCTAGGCGGTGTGGAGGTGGGCAAGGAGGGGCGGGGTCGACGGGGAGATGAGAAACAGTGGACGAGAAGATAAATAGTGGACGTGGACGTTGGAGAAGAAGCTCGCTCTTTTACTTTATAAATATTACTACTATTTATGATTATAAACTTATAGTGATTAGATAGTATAATCTTTTATAAATCTAATCTAATCTAATTATAAAAAAATTGTATTGTAATAGTTAAAACCATTAGTCTAGTTATTATTCAAAGTGTTTTAAAAGTTTGAATCTTGATATGCGTTTGTATATATCACGGAGGTAGTCAGTAGATTATTTATAGAGGCTTAATTGACAGCTTAACCCAAGCGGCTAGCGGACGATGGAGACACGAGGAGGGTTGGGATATTCGCATCGGACAAGGTCTCCGTCTCAGCGATACGGTGTCGCTCGCCTACATCATGCATGCACGCGTCGGCGCTGCCCTTGACCCGCGGTGTGCTGGCCACCTACCGCTGCGGCTGCGCAGCGCCCGGCGGCCGCGGCCGGTGTGCCCGCCGGAACGGGAGCAGGGACATGGAGGAGTGCGTGCCAACTCGATCTACGGCCGCCGCTTCCAACAGGCCCAGGCCCAGGCCCAGGCCCAGGCCCACACGAGTGAGTGACACCACATGTCCATGTCCATGTCCATCCGTTCGTTCGTTCCCCACCGCCGCGCCAACGAGTGTTTCCTTTCCTTTTCCTTCCTTTCTTTCCCCCAGCCCCAGCCCCCAGGTGGGCCTGCTGTCCGGCCTTCTCGCGGCGCACCAAGGGATGATGGATGGGCTGGGCCTTGATAAGCACAAGCAGCGAAAACGAATGGCGTGGTGCCCGGGCCGCGCCGCGCGCACACGACGGACGGGCACTGGCCCAGCTGACCCTTTTACCTTTTGCCAAAAAAATAATTATTATTACAGATCTATTTTAAGGAGCTCTTGAAAATGCTCTTAGGTTACGACGCCTTGTTTCTTTTAATCATTGACGAGATTCGTTGGGGTTTATTTATCGGTAATGATAGGCATCACCGTCAACGGCCCCAACGAGGATCGGACACGTATAGCACTTCCCTCCACTCATTCCCTTTTCGTTGTTCTTATCCTTTCCTACTACTCCCTCTTCCTCCCCCGACCGTACCACGGCGACATCAAGCCGAACACCCCTTCCCTCCTGTGACGCCGCGACGCGCTACCCCACCGACGTTGACATGCTCTTCGACCATGCCATCCATGAGGAAACGCCGACGACGTCGTCTTCGCCTCGCCGAACGGCCATCGACACCACGCACGCGCGCTCTTCTCCTCGCCGAGCAGCCGCCGCCGCACGCGACCCGCCATCACTTGGAGCCGCGGGCCTCTCCAGCAACAGGGACGCCGACCTCGCCGGGACCAGCGCGCCACCACGCCGCCTGCCGCCACCACTTCGCCATCGTTCCGCCGGCGCTGTAGCCCGGCCCAGCCGGTGAGCCTCCGGTGCCCGAGAACCCGCTTGCTCCGCGGCCACCAAGACAGCTCGAGCGCCGGCACCTCTCGCCCTTTGTCGTCGTGCGCGCCACCGCTCCCTCCCATCTCACGCCCCCCGCTCCTCTCCCCGCCGTCGCCGGTCTTTGGTCTTTGGGGTCCTCCTCCTTTCGTCTCCGGGCGGCTGGTGCCGGTGGTGCTCGATTCCCTCGTCGCGTGAGCTGCCTGCGGCGGCCGAGCCAAGTTCGAAGTTCGTACTCGCGCACTCCACTAGTGCTGGTGTTGTTGGTGCTCACACACAGCCGCTCGCTGCCGGCTTCCACCCCGTCGGCCAGAATCAACCGGTTCAGGCATCTCCGCTTGTTTCACATATTCTGGAGGTATGTTGCAATAGTTTTATATGGATATTGAAAAAGTAGATCGAGTGATGTTGTAATGTTGGATATATTGTAACTAATTCAGAGACTCATTGAATTTTCATCAATTTTCATACGTATGTTGCAATTGTTTTCTCTTGATGTTGCATATGTTTCATTGACTATACACTTATATTGCAAGAGTCTATTTAATATGTTTCATTTTGTTTCAGACATATGTTGCAAGTTGCAAGTGTTTATATGAATTTTGCATATGTTGCAGTGACTATGCACATATGTTGCAAACGTTTGTTATAAATGTTTCAATTATTATAGACATATAGTGCCGAAGTGTTTTTCATGTTGCAACATTAGGGAGCGGACGGATGCAAAAGGTGGCTCTACAGGCACAGGTGGTCCCACGTGCACCACACAAGCGAAAGTAGGCATGCGGGGTCCCCTGCGCAGCGCAAGAGCAGCACACGCCAAGCAAGGTGGGCAGGTCTACAGTGCGGCTACATGTGGAGTGCATGCGGAAGATGGGCGGGTGGGCAGGTGCTGCTAAAGCGGCTACATATGGAGCGCATATACTAGAGCGTAGCAGCGTAGTTTGGTGGGGCAGGTGCTACAGTGCAGCTACGCCACATGCTGGGCAAGCGCTACAGGTAGGGGCAGGCACAGGGGCGGGTGCACAGGTTCTGCGCGGAGCAGGCGCATGCTGGAAGGGCACTACATGGAGGACAGGCACAGGGATTTAGAGCAGCGCGTGGAGGTGAGGGGCAGGTGTGCGGGCAGACGTCTCGTGTGGCACGCCTTACCACCCCTCTCCTCTCCCTCCCCTGCATCTCTCAACGGCGCGCCTCGCGGGGCAGTCGGGCAGGCGTGGCATGAGGCTTGCGTAGCAGGCGGGGGCCCGCCCTCTCCTCTCCCTTCCCTCCCTCCCCTGCATCTCGCAACGACGCGCATTGCGGGGTGGACAGACAGGCATGGGTAAGCATAGCAGGCGCAGGTAGGGCAGGTGCAGACGTCCGGAGCAGTGCGGGAGGTGCAGCTAGCGCGGGCGTCCGGACACAGGGTCTGTCCGGACGTCCGGGCGCTGATGCTACCCTTTATTTATACTAGAAACCACGCGCGGCGTTGCCGCATACCTTCCTGTATTGGTCTATTGGGTCGTCCTGACATGCGTGAGTTTATATGGTAATGTGATGTTGGAGCTCGTCATAGACTTGCTGCCAGCAAGACTTTATAGATACATAGACAAGTATTGTCTAGGACTCTGGACTCCAGGTGACCTTAGTGTCCTTCATTCTCTCCGATTCATCATCATCCTTGTTTGACCTATGACGATGATGGAACGATAGCCTGAAATACAAAATGGCATCGGCAAAAATAATCATTGACATATGATCACACCAAGAAGCAATCTTTTTAGATGCAGTGTAGTTAAATAAAATACAAGTTAGCATCAACTGACACTTGCTAAACCAATTCACTTTGATCAACTAATAAGTTGTAGATCACAGTACGGTTCTTTGTCCAACGATTAAATAGGTTTAGCATTAGGTAGGAGTAGAAGTAAACAAAATACACAACATGTATCAGTATTAAGTATTGTGGCATTGCTGAATGAAAAAGCTTCAGGATCACGGAAACTCTTCTTGGATGTAGAGAAAATATTGCACCTAATCTGGGCATATTTGAGTTCTAATACACTCCAATGATGACTCCATATACTGATATGTTCTAAACTCAAATGGGATTCCCTTGGGCAGTCACCCAGATAGATTGTGTGTGTTCACAATACAGTTCAGAATATGTTGCAGCAACTGTCATTGTGTCTGCACGCACCACCAGTACATTGGCTGTATTATATTGCATCAATTTAGGTGGATAGCTCAGTTGCACAGGTGCAGATTTCATTATGCAATTGCTCTTAACTGGATGAGCAGGGCGGCTGCTTCAATCTTGTTTCTCTGAAAATATAGAAAGGAATTCGATTCTGTGTTTTCTAGGTTGAAGCACTGATTGAACACATAAAGGGGCTGCAGCAGGGTCTCTCTGAAGCCTGGAACAGATTATGGACACCGTACAATCAGCTTCAAGTTGCATACCCACTCCCTTGAGGACGATTAGTGGCTCTGATTGAAGCCCCAAAATTTTCTTCCAATCAAAACATTTGTGTAATGAAGTAGTATTGTCAAGTAATTATGTAGGCTATTTGAATTATTTTCATAGTCAAAATACGAATTCTTTTGCTTAAGGCAAGCAACTGTCTATTAAGCTTATAGGCATGTTTTGTACTTGCTATTGAATGGATTGCATAAAGTGGCATGGATTAATTTAGCTGGACTGTAGATCTGGTGTATCAAGTTGTTAACACTGGATTTTGGTAAAGGCCAATGACAGGTGGGCCGATTCGGTAAAATCTATGAGAAAGCAGAAATCCAACGCGTTCGGCAAATGAGCGTGCGGTCGGCTAACTTTGAGCTATTCGGCAAGCGTATGTGCAATTGACTCGGGTGATTCGGCAAGCATTGGTGCGGTCGGCTATCTTTGAAGACAGTGGCTCCATTCGGGAAGCGAAAGGTGGCAAGCAAGAAGCCGAATAGAAGGAGAAAAGCGATGATCAAGGATTCCGAGGAGAATTATAGCAAGAGTCTCGCCATACTTTTGAGTTACCTTTAACATATTGTGTACGTCGTAATCTCTTAGGATTCATGTTATATCCATGGTATAAATATAGACCCTCGACCATTGTAAAGAATATACACAATCAAATCAAAATAACCGCCCCGTGCCACGTTTCGAGTCCCTTTTGTTAGGTCGCCGAAGTTCTTCGAGAGGAGTCAATCGATCCGTCGACCTCCGTAAATTCCGGCAACCTTGCTATCATGTCTAGTATCATGCGGTGGATTTAGATCTTGATGCAAGTAGTCTTGTTCGTCTCGATGGGATGGCCGTGCGGCAGGCGTCTACTTGATGATCAAGAAGTCTTTGCTTATGCTTTGTCTATCTCGACTAGATGGCCGTGCGGCAGCGCCCGCTTGATGGCTTAGCGAGGCAAGATAGTTATCGATTCTTGGTTAGATCGTGAGTCGTGCGGTGAGGCTAGGATCTGGTTCAAGGATTAGTTATCGGCTCTATTAGATGTGGCAAGATCTAGTAGATTCATTAAGTTATCACGTGTTGCATGACTTTAATATTTTATTTATTCGTAACATTCTTTTGCCCAATCTAGATTTGATCGGTTTCGGCTTCTTATTTTATAGATCTATTTTGCTCTCTAATGCTCTTTACTTATCATGATAAATAGATCGTATGCTTACGTAGCGAATTAGATCAATCTAGATTGTTACATGTTGCGGGTTCTTGCATGTTAGAAACGCTTAGACTTTGATAGGATCGGGTATCGTGGCGGCAGATGCAGGTCTTTGATTAGTTTAGTCGTGATAATTTGTATGTTCCTTCTTCATGGACCCCGAGTAAATTTGTATTGCCGAGCTTGGTTATGCTTCAATTCGTAGTTAACTTTCACTTGTTCAAACATGTCTTCTCATACATGCACGTTCGGCAATCGAGTGCACTATGTGTCTCACCCTCATATTAGCCGAATGAATCGTATGCATGATTGGCGCACGGCTTCTATAGCCTGTATGTCGCCGTAAGTGGCTTCAGGGGCCGTATATACGGAGGCTATGCGGTCTCATCCGACACGTTCCGATTTTGTATTTACAGATTTCTTTGTCCCTTGTCGGCCAGTCAAACCGACCGCACGCTTCCGGATCTCCAAACCGTGCGGCCGTCCGATTGAAGTCACGCTTTTAAACTTTGCGTGTGCTTGGCGCGTGGTGCAGATTTTGTGCCAACACACTTTTTGGCACGCCCGGTGGGACCATCTCCCGATTCAAGATGTCGGACGTCAATAACAATCATGTTCGGGACGTGATCTTTGGATGAATTGCCGGACCAATTGAGAGCAACAAGTGGAGCAAGCATGCGAGCAATACAAGCATAAATGCTTAATGTCTTTCTCCAAGAACAAGAGCAACAAGGTTTTTCGTAAGCGATCATTGCCAAGGGTTCTTCTTGCACATCAAACTGATTGCTCAAGAGGAAAAAGCTCAAAAAAAGTATCGATTTGGTCCATAAAGCTTTGGCAGATACCATCGGGAACCACAACACGGCCTTTCTAAATACTTTCCGAGTAATCATGGCTAACACTTTCGGCCAACAAAGCCGATAAGTATTTTGAAGATGGTGTGGGACCAATTCGTGGACCAGTGCTTTTCAATATTCCAAAATATCAAGAGAAGCAACCTGAAGATGCAGGAACATCCGGGATTAACAAAGATGAAGTAGAGACTCATGAGAAGCAACCACCTCCTACTTATGGCCAAGTGACGTTTGGCACTCTTGAAAGAGTACCATAATCTGCATACAAGATATCTCCAAAGCATCAAATAGGTTACAAAGGAACATGTATGGGGATGGATATCATGAGTTCACCGACTATCTTTGCTCTAGATGCTCTACCGAATCCAGGATATAGAAGTGCGGCGGGGAATACCATCCGGAGGACAGGCACGTGGAACTCCAAAGACAGACATTGATATAATCATGCAGAGGATGGCCGATATGATGCAACATCGTTCGGCCTAAAGCCAAAGAATCAATCCTATTCATACAAGTCTGCGTACCTGAATGGTATAACAGGGTTGCACTACCGGCGAGGGTGAAGCCACCAACGGACTTAACCAAATTTTCGGGTCGGGGATGATACAAGTACCACAGAGCATATTAGCCGATACCGACACGGCTTGGGGGGCGTCCACGGCACGAAGCTTGGAGGATTCGGTATTTTCCATTGTCTCTCATAGGCCCGGCTTTCACTGGTTTACTTCTCTACCGGTGATTCTATTGGTACTTGGGCGTAACTTGAACAAAAGTTTCATGCTTATTTCTTCACGGAACTACCGAAAAGAAGTTTGGTAGACCTTACTAGTTTAAGGCGAGAGAGCTAATGGGACACCACAAGAATATCTTCGCAGATTCAGAGAAACTAAGAGTCTTTGCTTCTCGCTGAATTTACCGTGACGATCAGTTGCCTGGAATAGCAATAGCGAGGGATCTTTGCCGAATGTCGTGAAAAGTCGTTCGGCATGGAATTTGATGATCTCGGTCAGCTCGCCGGAGATTAGCCGTCATGAGTAATCGAGGCTCGGGGTTTCGTAAAGGATAACCGCTATCGGAAGGGTAATGTTGCTAGTGAGATGTATCGAGTTTCTGGAAGAAGCAACCGAGTACGAGGATGAAGATGAAATAGTGCAGAACCGAGTTGACTTGGGACAAAGATCCTACCCAAGTAAGTCGGCGGTGGGCTGAAACAACGTAAAAAGGAACTTATGATTTTGATGTGTCCAAATCGGATAAACTTTTGATCTGTTGGTGAGGGAAGGACGCATCAAGCTACCAGAGGGACATCCCATGCTACGCCCCGAAGGAGTGAAAGATAAGAGATATTGTGGTTATCATAACACTAATTCTCACTCCATCAATGATTGCCGAGTATTTAGAGTTCGAATTGAGAAAGCAATTCGGGAGGGGCATCTGAAATTTGATGGCAAGATGAAGATTGATGGCAAACCTTTCCCTCGAGAACATGATTGATTTTTCTCTGTCGGGATGGTCTCTCGCAGATGACCCTAAAAGCAAGGGAAAGATGAAAGTGTTGACATCGAGGAAAAGAGCTAAGAAAAGTGGCAATCAGAGACCCCAACCGATGATTATTTGAAGAGTTAAAGAGAAAGTTCGGTTCAAAAATAGCCGAACCGAAAGAGGTGAAACATCCAGGCCAAGGGTGACATCACGAATCTTGCTAAATAAATGGCAGAGGCAAAGAAGAGCAAGAATATTATGAAGAACAAAAGTTCTTAGAAGAACGGTGGAGATATGAAGAAGAAATGTACCACCGAGAACAAGAGGAGCACATGAGGGAACTAGAACAGTCTCATTGGGATTGTTCATTCTTTAAGCATTGTTGGAATGAAGGCTTGAAGTCGCCTGCTAGAAACAATTGCCCGTAATGCGTGATCGTATTATGGCTACAGGCAATCACGAGTCAACCGCCGACCAGTCCATGAAAGACTTGGAGCTCAATTTCCTGAGGACGATCGGCTTATAAAATTAAATGACTTTGATCATCGGAGGAAGAGATTCGCGGATCAGCATTGGATTCATCCTGAAGAGCACGAAGAGGAAGGAAATACTCATGGATATAGATGGCGAAAGGGCAATGGTGCCCTCCGGGGTTGAGGAAAAGTCGAGAAGAGAAGAGTGCAGCGGTTGAGAAATAAAGAGCTGGAGCGGGCCGCTTTGAGAGAGAAGAAGGAATGGCGCCCAAAGAAGAAATCCGATGAGAAGGGTCCTTCGGGTGATGCATGCATGGCTTTCTTCCTCCCATCCGAATTCATAGTCCCGACAATCAAGAAGTACAAGAGGAGATTTACTCGATTTTGATGAAAGTGAGTTTCAGGATCTAATGGCTCGACTTATACTAACACGACAAGCAACTTTTGACAAGCCGGCCAAACATCGTCACTTGAAACCACTTTACGTAAAAGGATACGTCAATGGGAAGCCTCGACCAAGATGTTTGTTGATGGAGGAGCTGCTATCAATATAATGCCATATTCCACGTTTAGAAAGCTCGGGATGACGGATGAAGATTTACTTAAAACCGACATGATCCTTAGAGACTTTCTTTGGCAATCCTTCCGACACTCGAGGAGTCTGTGCATGTTGAGTTGATGATTGGGTCTAAAACCACGATCACTACGTTCTTCGTCATTGACGGCAAGGGGCATACAGTTTGCTTCTTGGGAGAGGCTGGATTCATGCTAAGCTTTGTATTCCTTCAACTATGCACCAAATCCTTATTCAATGGATAGGGGATGACGTGGAGATCATACATGCCGATGATTCGGTAAAGTGTGGTCGCCGAGCCGACTTACTTTGGGAATATGATGGTGTTGATTGTTTCTCGGCAAGATATGGAAAGAAGGTCCCATTAATGTATTCAACAAAGATCAACAACCCGATCCAAGCGATCGGCTCGAGCGGCAATTTTTGATGGGTAACCCAATCGATGGCAACAAAGGAAAGTTGGGACACGGTTTTATGTCGGCCGACAAATTAGAAGAGATAAATGTTGGCGATGATTCTAAATCAAGGCCGATGTACATTAGTACAAATTTGAGTCCGAATATAGAGAGCAATTAGTAAATCTTACGAAGGAGTTTAAAGATTGCTTTGCTTGGGATTATCTGAAAATGCCTGGACTAGATCGTTCTATTGTTGAGCATCGATTACCTATTAAATCGGGTATCGACCCTACAAACAACCTCCAAGGAAAATTTATAAAGAGGAAGTATTGGCCGATGTGAAAAAAAGAGATTGAAAGGTTCTTTGGAAGCAAATTTTATTCGACCATGCAGTGCCAGATTGGATTTCAAATATAGTCCCTGTTTACAAGAAAAATGGGAAGATGAGAGTTTGTATAGACTTGAGAGATCTTAACAAGGCCACTCCAATGGATGGGTATCCGATGCCAATTGCCGATTTGTTGGTAGACGCCTTTGGCGGTAGGGTATGAAATCATTAGCTTTATGGATGGTAATTTGGCTATAATCGAGATCTTCATGGCAATAGAAGATATTTCAAAACGGCTTTTAGATGCCCCGCCACATTGGCTTATTTGAATGGATTGTAATGACGTTTGGATTGAAGAATGCCGGTGCAACTTATCAAAGAGCCATGAATTATATATTTCATGAGTTGATCGGCAAAATTGTGGAGATCTACATTGATGACGTAGTAGTCAAATCTAAAGACTATGAGAGACACTTAGGCGATCCGAGAAGAACTTTGGAATGCACTAGAAAACATGGTTTGAAGATGAATCCAAACAAATGTGCTTTCTGAGTGTCATTTGGTGAGTTCTTGGGATTCCTTATTCATAAAGGAGGAATTGAAGTTGGAAAGAAGAGCATGGAGGCAATAGATAAAGTTGTTCCCCAACTAATCTCACGTAATTACGAGTCCCCGCTTTCGGCAAGATCAATTTCGTAAGAAGGTTCATTTCCAATTTGTCGAGAGAATCTTGCCCTTTTCTCCATTATTAAAGCTCAAGAGGAATCAAGAATTTGTGTGGGGTGACGTGCAACAAAAAAGCTTTTGATGAGATTAAAGAATACATGAAGGCACCACCGGTTTTGGTACCTCCACAACTTAACAAGCCTTTCAAGTTATGCGTGGCGGCCGATACCCTAACGATAGGATCGGCCCTCATGCAAGAGTATGGAGGGAAGGAGCGAGTCATAGCTTATCTTAGCCGAAAGTCGTTAGACCCAGAGACAAGATATTCGGCTATGGAAAAACTATGCTTGTGTGTGTATTACTCATGTACCAAGCTTCGGCATTATTTGTTAAAAGCCGAATGCGTGATTATTTCAAGTCATGATGTAATTAAACATATGTTGTCAATGCCAATTTTAAATGGAAGAATTGGCAAATGGATTTTGGCTTTGTGAATTTGATTTAAAATACGAATCGGCAAAAGCGTTGAAGGGTCAAATTATTGCTGATTTTATTACGCAACATCATGACCTTAGCACCAGTATAGTAGGCATTGTACCTTGGACTCTATTTTTCGATGGTTCATCCCGGCAAAGGTGGGGGGCGCGGCATTCTATTAGTTTCTCCACGGGGAATAACTTTTGAGTATGCTATTCCCATTGAATTTCATGTGACTAACAATCAAGCGAGTATGAAGCATTGCTTAGAGGGCTTCGGCTTCTTGTAGAGATAAAAGCCGTCATTTGTTGAAATCTTTGGAGACTCGAAATTTGGTGATCAACCAGTTGATTGGCCAATATGAGTGTAAGAATGACGCGCTAAGAGAATACTATGAGGAATGCGGGAACTTTTAAAAGCTTTTCGGGTAGCAACCTTGCATCATATCCCTAGGGGGCATAATGAAGAAGCAAATAGGTTGGCCCAAACGCTTACGGATATCGTGAAAATCAAGAAGTCTTCACTATAAGAGAGAATATTCGAATCTTTGAGCATGTGGTTGGCGATTGGAGGCATGAAATCATCGAATATCCGAAGGATCCATCGCGAGAAAGTTACCCGAAAGCTCGGGTACAAAGCCCTTAAGTTCGTCCTTCTCAATGATCACTTGTATTACAAATCTATAGATGGAGTATTGCTCAAGTGTCTAAACCAAGAAGAGGCGAGAAAGGTGATGTATGAAGTGCATGAAGGATTATGTGGTGCACATCAATCGACTTACCGAATGAAATGGATAATTCGGAGAACTGGTTATTTTTGGCCAACTATCTTTGGAAGATTGCTTTGATTATTATAAAGGGTGTCATGATTGTCAAAAATTTGGCAATGTTCAAAAGGCTCCAAAGATACGTTATGAACCCAATAATCAAACCTTGGCCATTTAGAGGATGGGGCATAGATTTAATTGGTCGATACATCCTCCTTCTAGCAAAGGACATAAGTTTGTGCTCTTGGCCACGGATTATTTTACCAAGTGGGTGAAGCTATTCCTTTGAAGAAAGTTACATCGAGAAAATATGATCGATTTTTGTTAAAGAGCATATAATTTATAGGTTTGGGATCCCTCAAACTATAACAACCGATCAAGGAACCCGGTTTACTTCTTGAATTTTGCGACTTTTGCCGAAGACATGGGGATCAAGCTGTATAATTCTTCTCCTTATTATGCACAAGCCAATGGGCAAGCGAAGCATCCAACAAGATTATGATCAAGCTCATTCGAAAAGAAGATTGATGAGAAACCGAAGAGATGGCATTCGGTTCTCAATGAAGCATTGTGGGCTTATCGGATGGCTTGTCATGGGTCAACTCAAACATCTCCTTATGAATTGGTTTACGGGCATCATCTTTGTCTTACCATGGGAATTGCAATCGGGTTCAAGAAGAGTTATGTTGCAAAAAAGATTTGGAAAAAGAAGATTATACAAATTTGATGATAGATGAATTGGAAGATTTACATTTTATTCGTCTCAAGGCATTGGAAAATATTGAGAAGAATAAAATACGTGTTGCCCCGGTATTATAACAAGAAAGTTAGAGAAAAGCAATTCTTGGAAGGTGACTGGTTTGGAAAACTATCTTTGCCGATTGGATCGAAAGACAGGGGCATTCGGCAAGTGGTCTCCAAATTGGGAAGGGCCCTTTCGGGTAGAAAAATGCGTGCGGCAATGCATATATTTTGAAGACTTTGTTTGGGGAAGAATTTACCGAGCTATCAACGGACGATATCTTAAAAATATTACCCCAAAGATCGAAGTTGGTTCAAAAGAGAATTTGAATCAAACGGCCGATGAGATAACATCGCCTTTAGTGAAAAAAATATGAAGTTGGTAAATAGCCGATACGATTCGTGTCGCCTTGATTCAAGATATAGCCGAATGATCTTATGTTGGCTTCAACGCCTGGTTGGTTGGTTTATCGGGAGAAGATAAAGATGAAATCTGAATGATCTTTGCTTTCGGTGACTCGTCAAGTCGTTTGTGGCGTAAGACTAAGATCTAATCGACTAAAGTGATGTCCTTTGCATTCGGGAAAATCACTCAAGAATTGCTTCGAATCGAGAGAGGACGAAGACATTCATTTGGCAATCAACACAAGATCATAAACAAGACACATTCTCGGAAGATGATTTCATTATTCACGAGATCAACCCCTAGTTACAAACTACTCTGGAACAACTTATTAAGAACAGAGTGGGGATTAGTGGATTCGGCAAGGGCAGTAGCATGGTCCCCCGTAGAGCTCATTTGCTCCTCGATGTCCTCCACCTCGTGAGGATGACCTTACGCAAAGCCAATGGCCTGAACAAGAATAGTCCTCATTGGTGCGAGAGGACATCGCCGCCAAAGCCGAGGACACACCAAGATGGACACCTTGGATGACGGCCCGATCAATACGGCCATCCATGGCATCCAAGCGTGCCTCGGGGGTTTCTCCACAGGCATTCACCTTGTCGACCGCCCAGGGTTCTTCTTTGCCGCCTTCAACCGATCGTTCTCCGCAGAGAAAGTCTTTGAAAGATGAAAAGTTAATCGATGCAGCGAAGAGGATTGAGAGAAAAAGAAATCTATGTGAGGATACCGAACGTGAATGGCGTCGCTTGAAGCGCTGCGCTGATCCTCCCATTCGGCTTGCGCAACGCCGAACTGCTTGGAGACGTCGCCCGGCTTCGGTCAGGGCTTCATCCCTTTCCTTGCGGAACAGGGGCGCCTCCTCATGAATGTACAAAGGGTCCTCGCCCTCCCGATTCCGCCGGACCCCAAAGGGTTGGCGTTGTATGAGTTGTCGGACTCGGAAAGAGCTCGGCGAACTCGAGGAGCCGGAGGCAGACACCGGTTATCGGAGGTGCCCGGTTGAGTCACCACCATTGGGGGCAGCAGATGGTATTGCCCCGTGATGACTCGCGGCCCGAGGAAGAGGAAAACCGAAGGGTTAGGAGATGAACAAGTGAGCAAGAGCACACGAAGATGGCAGATTGATTTTACCCATGGCGTTCGGCGTCGCGGCCTGCTCCCTCCGGCCTCTCCCTCGCGGGGACGCTTCCCATGGTCACGGCGCTAGACATTGGTGATTTGGAGGTGGGGTCTTCTTCCTAAAGGTTTCGGCAAGAAGATGAGAAGATGATGATGAAGGCTAACCGGCGATGGTGGTGGAAGCCGGGAAGGGGCTTTATTTATAGGCCAAGATGGAGTTCGTGGCGCACGACTCGGAGTATACCAAACGACAAAGTAGGGTTTACTTCTCTTTTGGGCGTTACGGTTCTGGGCCAAGCTTCGGCTAAATCGAAAACGACGGTTCGGAGGAATCGACTAATCTTCGATCGGAAATCGGAATGATGGCCGTATGTCTATTCGGGAAGCTTAAGAACATTCGGCTATGTCATCGGTGGGACAAGAATGGAAAAGACCAAAGCACAACAAGGAATACAATTGTTTAAAAATCACGGTGTGTTACAAGCGAATGTTTTACTCATTTAAGAACAGTTTGATTGCGTCTATGATATCATCCCTAATTCCGGGTGACTTCTTCTAGCACCTTCTTGTCATCGTCCTCGAACTCGGATTACGGTAAGCTTTGGTTTTGATCTGGCGATGCTCCTTAATGACGAGATGATATCTTTGTCTTGGGCTGCATCTATAGAGTTCGGCAAGGTGGCAATTTTATCTTTGTGAGATTGGATTCTCACATTCAATTGAGCCAATTGAGCTTCCAACCTGGCCTTTTCCTCCTCCATGGCTACCAGTTCAGGTTCGAGTTACCAAAAAGGCGCTTAGCAGCCTAGATCCGAGTGCAGTTCTTTAACTTGATGCTTTTTCGTGATTATCATTTTGCGGAGCGGCTCTAGAGGCTATGTTCTGTTTGCTCTCGACCTTGCCAAGGTGATCATCAAGATGAGTTGCGATTCTAGAGAGACCTTGAGAGTTGGAGGGATGTCTTGGTCAATAAGCTCAACCAGTTCTCTTATCCAGTGCATCTTGAACAAGAGCATTTATATCTTTGGCCGATAAGAGGGATATCTCCTTTAGCCGAGCTTGGTTCTCTGGCGATAACCTCTGGCCGAGAAGTAGCCTCTTCACCACCCTCATTAATGTACTCTTCAATGGTGAAAAGAGTAGGCGGCGGTCGGCTTAGCCTCATCCTTTAAGAAGGAGAACCATTAGCCGATTGATGAGAATTATTTGAGAGATCAATAAAATAAAGTATTACCTTTTGTGCGGAAGCTTCTTCAGGTTGATTCACATCCCTGGCTTGATTGAGGGCTTAGCTGAATGCCAGAGAAGATGAACTTGAAGCCCGATGAGGGGAAGATCCTTACGCTATGTCATCCAAGATATCATCCGAAAATAAGTAATGAGATGCAAAGTGCGATAGATAAACCTTGGCGTAAGAAAGAAGAGGAAATATGTAGAAAACATTATTACCAATATGACCAATAGCCTTGTGAATTTACGCACTATCAATAGAAGCATGAGGAGGAGATTCTTACGCCATTTTATCGGGGAATGATCCGCTTACGAGTATCAAGTGGCAAAATCAGTTCATTTGGTGCAAAAGGGGAACAATCAATTAAGAAGGTAATCACTGTATGGCCGGTGGACTCTTGAATTTTTGCATCCTCCTCTTGGGTTTCAACATCTTCGTGAGCCCGAGAAGATGTTTTGATTCTCAACACATTGGCTGATTTTGAAGGCGACACGTGGGTGAAGGAAAACATATAATAAGTAAAATAAGCCCCATCATGGTTCGAGAACAAAAGCCCGACCAAGAATATACCTTGGGAGAGAGCTTAGCCTTCTTGGATCTTGTTCTTACGGGCACATTAACATCTCTACTTGATCCGATAATAGCTTTCCTCTTGCCTTCTCCTTTTGAAGAAGCCGCACCCGAAGCTACTTGGTGTTTTCATGAGGGTTGCGGGGATGGAGCATTAAAACCTAAGGCAGGGATGGGTCCGGCTTGGTAATATTGGACTACTTGTGAAGGAGGAGTAGGCTCGGGATCTGCAAAAAACGATTACAATACTGAAATTTAAAAACAAAGTCGAGGAAAAAAGGTAATTGTGAGTATGAAGAAAGCTACCTCCACCGTCGAGAATCAAATTGAGCATACAAATCTTGACACAAAGGGTGGTGCGATATGTTAAAAATATGGGCCCGCCACTCTTGCCACCAAGAGGAAAACAAAGGATGAGCAGCTTCTATTAATCCCAAAGGTAAGGGCATGAATTACGGCGGATCCCATCCAAGCTCAAAAACCCTTTTGGCCTCCATTTCATCTTCTATTCTCTCTGGGCCTTATGATGGTTGAGAAAAACAGTCTTGGGGGGGGTTGCCCCTGACCTAATTGCACAGCAAACATGTTTGGGTTATAAAATTCATAGGAAGGATTGACAACCTCCCATGATGAAACTTCTGCTGGCAAGACACGGGGCTTAATGAAAGAATTGAAGATCTTTGTAGCAACCCCATGCGGCGGCCCGGACTCATAGCTGAATTTGCAAGGCAGAGTCAAAGTGTCACTTTCTCTATAAAGGGAGCCATATCACATGATTGAAGCCCTTAAAGAATAGCTTGAATAGATGGCCAAGATCTATATCAATGGTGATGGCATTTCTTTGCTTCTCCATAAGTTTTGAGGCTTTTCTCTTTCATTTGGCCGTCCTCATCATCATTGTGGAAGGAAAACCCAAAGTGTTAAGGTCCACGGAGACTATACGGTGCATGTACAATTGTAGCCACATACGCACAAACCACCGGGGACCATTTACACAATGAATTTCCCCATGTTGGACGCATTCGAACAATGATCGATGCATCATGTGATAGACGACTCGGAAGATATTTGCCCGAGAGGAATTAAAGTTCCTGCGGCCCGGCTCCTCGGCCATCACCATGTGATTGAGAGTTGGCTCATTGGATTTGCCCACGAAAACAAACACTGCAGAGCCACATGTTCGGGAAAGCTTTATATTCCTTGTTGTCAACGAATCCCGTGGACATGTAAAGTCGGATATATTTGGTCCACCCGCTTCCCGATTTGATCGCTTTCTGGTTCTTTCTTTGTGCTTGTATTTAGAAGGGTATGTTGGCTCCGTTACATTGAGGCTGTCATCATGAAAATGTCGACCAAAGTAAAAAGACATCGGGCCATGGCCGAAGATGAAAGAATTAGTAGCATCGGACCAAAAGTGGAAAGCTGCTATCAAAAGAGAATCATTCGGAAGTGTTCGAAAGAGATAACTCCAAGCAATCTTTGGATATCACAGGAGTCCCAGTGGCTGCTTTGCTCTTGTTGGCATCCTTTGGTACCACTTCGCCATCCGAAATCGGAGGAAATGCCGGTTTTGAAAGTGTTTAGCCATCGGTTCGGGAAGCTACTCGGATTTGAAGGGGATCCTCAAAGTTTCTTTCTCCACAAATTCGATTGGATTGGGCTCTCCCATCGGACCCAAGAAGTACGAATCGAGGGGTTCGCGGCATAAGGAATCAAAATTTCATCCTTATATTCCTTCGGAAGAGTGGAGCGGCCGAAAAGAATCGAGAAAAGTGAAAAACCAAGAAAAAATTGCCGAATACATGAAAGGAATCGAAGATACCTCACGGAACTCCATCAAGGGTTGCCATTGGGGATTGGAAGTAAGCTCGAATGCGGAAGCGAGGAAGAATCGGGTTTTTGAATGGCGGACGCAGATTTGAGCGGTGTTGACCTAGATGAGAAGAGAGTACGTGTTCAATTTGAACAAAATCACTTTTATCCCAAAATTGAGGGGGCATGTGTTAACACTTGGATTTTGGTAAAGGCCAATGGCGGAGGTGGGCCGATTCGGTAAAATCTATGAGAAAGCGAGAAATTCAAAGCGTTCGGCAAATGGCGTGCGGTCGGCTAACTTTGAGCTATTCGGCAAGCGTATGTGCAATTGACTACGGGTGATTCGGCAAGCATTGGTGCGGTCGGCTATCTTTGAAGACAGTGGCTCCATTTCGAAGCGAAAGGTGGCAAGCAAGAAGCCGAATAGAAGGAGAAAAGCGATGATCAAGGATTCGAGGAGAATTATAGCAAGAGTCTCGCCATACTTTTTGAGTTACCTTTAACATATTGTGTACGTCGTAATCTCTTAGGATTCATGTTATGTCCAGGGTATAAATATAGACCCTTGACCATTGTAAAGAACATACACAATCAAATCAAAATACAACCGCCCCGCGCCCGTGCCGTTTGAGTCCTTTTTTGTCGTGTCGTCGAGTTCTTGAGGAGAGCCAATCGATCCGTCGACCTCCGTAAGTTCCGGCAACCTTGCTATCATGTCTAGTATCATGCGGTGGATTTAGATCTTGATGCAAGTAGTCTTGTTCGTCTCGATGGGATGGCCGCGGCGGCGTCTACTTGATGATCAAGAAGTCTTTGCTTATGCTTTGTCTATCTCGACTAGATGGCCGTGCGGCAAAGCGTCCGCTTGATGGCTTAGCGAGGCAAGATAGTTATCGATTCTTGGTTAGATCGTGAGTCGATGCGGCGAGGCTAGGATCCAGTTCAAGGATTAGTTATCGGCTCTATTAGATGTGGCAAGATCTAGTAGATTCATTAAGTTATCACGTGTTGCATGACTTTAATATTTTATTTATTTGTAACATTCTTTTGCCCAATCTAGATTTGATCGGTTTCGACTTCTTATTTTATAGATCTATTTTTGCTCTCTAATGCTCTTTACTTATCATGATAAATAGATCGTATGCTTACGTAGCGAATTAGATCAATCTAGATTGTTACATGTACGGGTTCTTGCATGTTAGAAAGCGCTTTAGACTTTGATAGGATCGGGTATCGTCTGC